>JASDQU011507452.1:10721-22780 GCA_032191745.1 Picea mariana
AGGATGGCAAAGGGGGGCTGGAATCGTCTTGTGCGTCATTTATCCGGGCACTCTGATCGTAGTCGTCGGAGAGATGCACCCCCAATTCTGGACCCCCCCCCCCTTCGCTTAAGGGTAGAAAGGTGGGGGGGCTCTGAAATCCAATGTGCGTCATTGATCCGGGCACTCTGATTGTAGCCGTCAGAGAGATGCGCCCCCGATTCTGGACCCCCCCCTCCGCTTAAAGGTAGAAAGGAGGGGGGGCTCCGAAATTCAATGTGTGTCATTGATCTGGGCGCTCTGATCGCTATTGTCCAGATTCACTTGCCACTTAACCACAGGCGCATTTTGCGTCCGGTACTTAGGGTAAGTGGGTTTTTTACCCACTCCTTCGCATTCTAACCCCCCTTACAATAAATGTTGCTAACATTAGGCTCCATGGGGGATAGAGTCGTCCCTGCGATGCTCTAAGGACTCTTTTGTAGATTCAGTACCTTGATGTTGGGCTATGGAGTCATTTATTAATATGAAAACAAAAACAATATTTACAAAAACAAAAGAGCTGACTACGACTCACAAAGAACATTTTTTCAAGAAATGCCCATTTACTGGGCCACTAAAAACTTCTTTGCCTTCCAGATCCTGCAACTTGTAAGTGTTGTTTGAAAGTACTTCAGAGATTTTGAAAGGCCCAAACCAGAGGGCATCAAACTTACTGTGCTTGCCCCTATCCTGCCTAGGTGCATCCCATTTGAGCACTAGATCACCCTGCTCAAAATCTTCCTTTTTTCTCTTCCTGTCAAAGGTTTTCTTGATCTTCTGCTGATGATCATGGGCCCTGTTCATGACCTATTCCATGATATACTATACTTCCACCATATGATGAATCCTTCTGACCATATGGTCAGGCTCTCCTTCAAGGTCCTAGAGGAATTTTTCCACAGATAAAGCGAGCTGAGTAGGAAAAATAGCTTCTGTCCCATAAACTAGTTGAAAAGGTGAGATGCCAAGGGACTTCTTTATTGTCACCCGATCAGCCCATAGAGAAAATTTGAGCTTTGAATCCCAGGCCCTTTTATTGTCTTCCAGTAATTTCTTAATGAGCTTGATTAGACTTTTATTGGAAGATTCTGCTAGCCCATTTCCTTGAGGATAATAGGGAGTAGAGTGAATAAGTGAAATCCCAAACTGTTCACAGAACTTGACCAGAGGCTCAGACCTGAAAGAGGCAGCATTGTCAGTGACAATTCTACTAGGGAAACCAAATCTGGCTAAGATGTCTTCCAGAAAGATGATAATTACTTTGTGAGAAGTGCTCCTGGTGGGGACAGTTTCTATCCACTTAGTGAAATAGTCTGTCATGGTCAGGATCCATCTGTGTTGGCCACTTGAGGGAGGATGATTTTCTCTAATGAAGTCCAATCCCCATTGTTGAAAGGGTGCTGAAACTACTATAGGCTTTAATGGCAGAGATTTGAGCTATTGCTTTCCTAAGAACCTTTGGCATTTGATGCAAGCTCTGATTTCTCTGCAGACATCAGGGAATAAAGTGGGCCAGTAATACCCAGCCCGGAGGATCTTATGGGATGTGGTCTTCCAGAAATGATGCCCCTCACAAAGGTCGTTATGGAAATCAAACATAACCTTCTAGGCTTCTTGTGGGTCCAGGCATCTCAAAAATACCCCTAGAGGGTCTTTCCAGTACAAGGCTTGGTCAATGAGGCAACATCTGACCGCCTTGAGCTTTAAAGCTCTCTCCTTTCTTTTTCCCATTCCATCAAGAGGCCTCAATTCTTACAGAAAGTACAAGATATCCTTGTACCAGGGACATGCTGTTAGTGATAGGGCACCCTGAGAATTCTTGTTGGATGACTCAACTTGCTCATTGATGAAGTTAATCCCCAAGGATTTGCAATTGGATTCAGCCAGCAACTGGGCCAAACCCAACCCCTTTATCAACTTGGTGGGGTTAATCTCCAGATCAAACTCTAGGATCTTGGCAATCCATTTACCTCTCCTCCCGTCTATGTCAGGCTGTATAAGAATGTCCTTCACAGAGGCTGAAGGAATGTATGTATTGATCCTTGAGTGCAAGACATATATCCTGAATGCTTTGAGGGCTTTCACCAAGGCATAGACCTGCTTTTCCATGATCTCGTACCGGACTTCTGCATCTCTCAATGCCTTGCTAAAGAATGAAATGGGTTGTTCTCTCCCTTCCTCATTTTTTTGCAACAAGATTGTTGCTACTGTATCACAAGAAGTGAAAGAAAAAATCAAGAAATCTTTGGAATAATCAGGACTGATTAGCACGGGTGCCTCAGTCAATGCCTTTTTTATTTGGACAAAAGATTCCCTGGGCTCAGCGGTCCATTTTTCTTCATTTCCCTTCTTGAGCATAGCTGTGATGTGCTTCACTAGCTCAGCAAAATTTGAGACAAATCTCCTCAGAAAATTAACCTTCCCCAAAAAGGCTTGAACTTCCTTCTTAGATCTGGGAAGTGATAGGGTCTGAATTGCTTCTACCTTGCTAGGATCAATCCTCACTCCCCCTGTTGATACTATATGGCCTGATAACTTCCCCTCTTTCATAGCAAACAAAGATTTCTTGGGTTTAGGGATAGGCCAAACCTCCGACAATTCAAGAAAACTTTCCTTAGGTGACAACGATGCTCTTTGTATGTTCTGGAGAAGACGGTGATGTCATCCAAATACATCACCACAAACTGATCTTTCTCTCCAATGAAGGCTATATCCATGGCTCGCTGAAATGTTGCTCCTACATTCATCAACCCAAAAGGCATCTTGGCATACATGAATGTTCCCCAAGGAGTGGTGAAGGCCATTTTTTCCCTGTCCTCAGGCATGACTGATATCTGGTTATAACCAGAAAAACCATCAATCCTGGATATTCTAGATGCACCAGTGACCTTCTGCAACATGTGTTCCATGTTGGGTAGGGGATAATTGTCTTTCCTTGAGCGCCTGTTCAGGTTCCTAAAATCAACACAAAGTCTGATTTCTCCACTTTTCTTCCTTACTGGGACCAAATTGGCCACCCATTCGGAATATCTCAAGGGGACAATGATTTGGGCATCTAGCAACTTCTTCACTTCTTTCTCCATGATAGGTAGCAACATGGGATTTATCTGTCTTAGCTTCTGCCTGAATGGCTTGGCCTCTTCTTTCAGTGGAATCTTGTGCTCAATGATAGAAGTGTCATATGTTTTGAGATCTTCATAGGTCCAGGCGAAAACATCAGCAAACTCCCTCAATAGTCTAGTGTATTTAGCCCTCTGTTCCTTTGTCAGACTTTTCGACAAATTAACAAACTTGGGTTCATCTTTAGTGCTAATGTTGCACTGGGTGGTATCAGCATCATCCTCTGAGGGTTTCCCTTTTAATGGCACATCATTTCTGTCAAAAATCCTTTCCAAATGAACTAGTCCCTTTGGAATATGGTTGCTGGGCAGTTGCACAATGTTACGCTCTGCAATCTTATTTAGAAGCTTACCTCCATCAAGCCCTTCTTCAGATACAGGGTCTTGGTCAATATGCATCTCTGAAAATTCTTCAACGGTCTCCAAGAACCTTTTGTTCTCAAGATCATCCTCGAACACCTTCTAATGCTTGATGTTGTCAGGTATGGAGGGCCTGTATTTTACCTCTACATCGTATCTGAATTTGGGAGGCAAGGGCAATTTGAAATTGCTTGCTGATGTAGCCAAGGAATCTTCCACTGTGTTCTTCTCTCTTGGGATGAAAGAAATGTTGAAAGCTAAGAAGAAACTGTCAATTAAGTCCCATACCTCATTTCTGTAGCTTCTGAGTCGAGGATGCTTGGCCTGATAAGTGTTTCTGATCTGCTAGACTACCAACTCTGCATCTCTGAACGCTGCTACCTCCTGGATTCCCATTTCCCTTGCAGCTCTTAATCCTAGGATGAGAGCTTCATATTCTGCCACATTGTTGGTAGCTTTGAATTCTAGTTTGTATGACAGGGATATGGTTTCCTGAGTAGGCAACACAAAAGACACCCCAGCACTAGCGCCTTCTCTGGAACAGGCTCCATCAAAAAACATTTTCCAGACGGGGGTGATGGAGGAAGGAAATCTATGAGAAATGGTGGGATGATTTCTGAGTTTCAGAGGAGGGTCAAAAGCATTAGTGAGTTGTAGTACACTAGAACCTAAATCAGTGTCCAAGGCAAAAATGGGGTGGTTGGTAGGGTTGGCTTCATCACTGATTATATAGGCCAGTTGGGCTTCTCTGTATAGCCTCCTATGTTCTTCTCCAAACACTGGGATAGTAGCATATGTTAGGTCCATCTGCAAAGTCCCCCCCAGTATTTTTATCCAAGATCTTGATAACAACATACCGAGATTGGGGGGGACATTAGCTACTACGACATCCATGACCATACTTTTCATGGGCAATTGAAACAAGGTCATGACCAGGTCTTTAATAACCCCAAGACACTAAAATCTCCTGGAGTCAAAGGAATAGAGATCATGATAGGATCGGGTGACTTCTAGCCCTAACTCTTCCATGACAGTTTTGGGCATGAGGTTGTGAGAAGCCCTTGAATCCATCAAGTAGTTGTGCAACACCTTGTCATGTACATTCAATGAAGTGTAGAAGGGAGGGGATGAGTCATTCCTGTCTTCTACCATGGGACCTAGAATAACTGCAGGCCTTTCATCTTGCAAGTTGATGGATTCTATGGGAAGGAATGAGGCTTCAGACTGTAATAGCTCAGAAAAGAATTTTTTGAATTCTTCATGTTTAATCAGCTCGGTGAGGGGTACAGGGATTCTGATCCTTTGAATTTCATGCTCAAAATTAAAAGAAGATGCAAGCTTCGGGATTTCTCTTATTTCAGGAACATGACTCTGGACAATGGGAGAGAGGGGTTGAGCCTTTTTACCTCTGTGACTGTCTGCTACCTCATTAGCAGGTTTCTATATTCTAGTGAACTGCTCAGGAACATCAGGTGCTGCTGTATTTTTGTTGGACCTCAGGTTATACTTGCCTTGGCCGACACTAGCCTTGTCTCCCTTGCTAAGTTCATTTAGTTAACTATCCATGAGAGACTCCTCATAAGTTGATTGAGTGAGATGAGGAAAATGAGGAGTGTCTCCGAAGTAGTGGATCTCAGGATCAAGCTCATATGTTTCCATGTCTTCCTCATCGGCCACAAAATTGTTTTGAAGAGGGGCCTGAACTTTCTAGTCTTCTCTGTCTCTTCCCCTCTCTCTTTGCATAGTTGGGGAAGCAACATTGTTTGGCCTCCTGAAACCTCCTTTGTTTTCAGTGTTTGGAGGGCCTTTGTATGCTTGCTTTCCCTCCACCTTCATTCTCTCCATATCTGTAGACAGAGACTTCACCATCTTGGTCAACTCATCCACTTGAGGGTGAGGCACCGAGGAGCCATAAGTTGAAGCTTCAAATCTTCCCTTCCTCCTATTTGCATCATTCTTGTTCCTCAGTCTATCAGCTGCTAATACATTAGATTCCACCTCTACGGCTGCGTCCTGCATTTGAGCTAGGGAGGTAGCTCTTCTTTCTCTCAATAGAAGATAGAAATCAGGGTCGAAAGTACCAGCATAGGAAATTTGGGCAGAGGCTTCTGAAGGATTTATCTCAGCAGGAATCTTATTATACATCTTATTGAATCTTTTGGAAAAGTCAGAGATAGACTCTCCTTCCACTTTCTTCAAAGACCCAAACTATGTCATGTAATACATGAAATCCTTCCTATCTCCCCACTGCCTCAGGAAAACACTATCTAGATCTTCAATTCTAGCAATAGATCCGGGAGCCAATCCCCTAAACCATTTTCTCACCTCGCCATCCAGGCTCTAGACAAAGACTCTCATCCAGACATCTTCATTTTCAATGTTCAGGTTGTCTGCATAACTGTAGAAAGCAGCCAGGTGCTCTTCCGCAGTTATGTCCCCTTCCCCAATGAACTTGGGAATATACTTCAAGTAATCTCCAGCAGGGAGAGGATGCATAGGTTGAGGTAGAATTAAGGGAGCATATCCGGCAACTACTATGGCATCCATTCTAGTTAGAGGGGGATTAGCACCAGCCATGGGAACAACGGGTGTGGGAGAACTAGGGGGCGATGAGGTTTGAAGCGAAAAGACAGGAGTTGAGCTTATAGAGTGGAAGGGGGAACGTGGAAAATCTAGAGAATGGGCTTGTATGCTCAGAGGCACAGAAAGCTTCCTTCCCCAAGCAACAGTAACAACAGGAGGAGGTGTGGTAAAACCCTAAGTAGGAGAAAATTCAGAGGTGTTAGGTTTGAACCAGGGTACCACCTCTGGGGAGAAAGGAGTGACAAGAGCTTCTCCTACTAATCCGAGGCCAGGAGGAGAAAAACCAGCAGGAACACTCCCAAAATTTAGACTGCAGGAAACTCCGACAAGAAGCAATGTAACAGGACGAAACGAGGGGGTTTCTACAGAAATATGCAAATCATCAAAAATACCTATTTTAGCAATAGAGGCACCGTCTCCAGAGGACTTACCCTTTATGATAACTTTCTTTGGGTCTGCTTCAAGTGGTGCTAATGGAAGCTGTGGATTACACCTCGTGTGTCTACCTCTTGAAGCCATGGTTGAAACGATGGAATCGCTTCTGGGTTCGCATCAACGGAATTCCCCAGCGGAGTCACGTCAGTGGAGTCTCCAAGTGCAGAGTAGCAATCTCAATGGTTCTGATATCTGATGCATGTTCATAATTAGTTGATCGTTGTCATTCAATCCTGGGGAAAATATCCAATTTCGTCCCTGGCAACGGTGCCAGAAATGTTAGTGTCAGAAGTCACTCCTGAATTTCTTGCAGGAGCAGAGCCCGACGCCCATCAGTTTTTATGTCACGATTTAATGAATGGGGGTGATCAAATGGAAAGAGACCCAGGAAAGCGGCATTGACACAGGAACTAGGGTCTGGTGTGTATAAAGCAAGGGAGGTCTTGATCCAACTTCCGTCAGTAAGCTGATTGAAGGGTGGTAGATGGAAGACTTGTGAGAAGGTTGAGCAAGACTGCCTTAGGCAACAGGCCTTCAGAAGCTTGGGGAGGAAAAAATTAGAAGCCAAGATCCTCTTGGTCTAGAGTTTCAAGGAACTGAAGGGTGACTCGACTGGATCCTCCAATTCCAATCCATTCCAGCGCTAAGAAAACACAAGAACTAATTAGAAAAATGCAACTGTTACAGTGATCCAACCTACATCATCCTAGAACAGTCACAAGTCGAATGGATCCTCCAATTATGAGCNTTTCTTTGGGTCTGCTTCAAGTGGTGCTAATGGAAGCTGTTGATTAGACCTCGTGTGTCTACCTCTTGAAGCCATGGTTGAAACGATGGAATCGCTTCTGGGTTCGCATCAACGGAATTCCCCAGCGGAGTCACGTCAGTGGAGTCTCCAGGTGCAGAGTAGCAATCTCAATGGTTCTGATATCTGATGCATGTTCATAATTATTTGATCGTTGTCGTTCAATCCTGGGGAAAATATCCAATTTCGTCCCTGGCAACGGTGCCAGAAATGTTAGTGTCAGAAGTCACTCCTGAATTTATTGCAGGAGCAGAGCCCGACGCCCATCAGTTTTTATGTCACGATTTAATGAATGGGGGTGATCAAATGGAAAGAGACCCAGGAAAGCGGCATTGACACAGGAACTAGGGTCTGGTGTGTATAAAGCAAGGGAGGTCTTGATCCAACTTCCGTTAGTAAGCTGATTGAAGGGTTGTAGATGGAAGACTTGTGAGAAGGTTGAGCAAGACTGCCTTAGGCAACAGGCCTTCAGAAGCTTGGGGAGGAAAAAATTAGAAGCCAAGATCCTCTTGGTCTAGAGTTTCAAGGACCTGAAGGGTGACTCGACTGGATCCTCCAATTCCAAGCCATTCCAGCGCTAAGAAAACACAAGAACTAATTAGAAAAATGCAACTGTTACAGTGATCCAACCTACATCATCCTAGAACAGTCACAAGTCGAATGGATCCTCCAATTATGAGCTATTCTAACACAGTAAATAGAGAGATGGAAAAAGGGGCTGACATCCATAAAGTAAGAAGTCTCCAATGCCTTATACATTAACCAGAGCAACCAGTGCTACATAAAAACTTTACAATCGGGAGCCTAGCTCAACCATCGATCCTTACCAAAATGGTGAAAACACCTACATATACTCAAAANGAGTTTCAAGGAACTGAAGGGTGACTCGACTGGATCCTCCAATTCCAATCCATTCCAGCGCTAAGAAAACACAAGAACTAATTAGAAAAATGCAACTGTTACAGTGATCCAACCTACATCATCCTAGAACAGTCACAAGTCGAATGGATCCTCCAATTATGAGCTATTCTAACACAGTAAACAGAGAGATGGAAAAAGGGGCTGACATCCATAAAGTAAGAAGTCTTCAATGCCTTATACATTAACCAGAGCAACCAGTGCTACATAAAAACTTTACAATCGGGAGCCTAGCTCAACCATCGATCCTTACCAAAATGGCGAAAACACCTACATATACTCAAAACAACCACAGCAACAAAATGAAGACGTTGCATTAAACACATTGCATCTGCATGGCTTCTGACAATCTGCACCTGCAGTCTTTGAATGATTGTGCACCTATGGCAGACGCAATCGAACTCCTGACAGTTCTGTGGGCGAATCGACGTGATTTTAATTCGTCGTCGGACTTTCCCATTATGGCGGAGATGATGTCTAACCACCACCAACTACCTTAATAACTGCTTCATTAGGATTGAGAATGGCCCGGCCAAATCATCACCTTTGGGATGTGGAAGGCCCCTCGCGTTGCCACCTGGATTAGCTGAATGGCCTGATGAATAGACGTGGAGGCCAGTGCGAAGGCTGGGGGGGCGTAATGGGAGTGGTGGAGCCAAAAATATGAGGGTGAGATGAGAGTTGAAGGGAGCGGGACATATGGCAGGTGGTGAGTGGATGATGAGATGGGGGGAGGGACCATATGGATAGAAAGAGGGGATATGGACAGATGCAGAGGACGAGGAGGGGCTAAAGGGAATGAGCCTTGTCACATGGTCAGGTGGAGAACAGATGGCAGGGGGGAGAATGGTACAAAAGGTGACACGGCAAGAAGGGGGCCCCACGTCAATACCCCACCATTCTGAACCCCCCCCCCTTTAATTAAAGGCATGATGGCAAAGGGGGGCCGGAATCACCTTGCATGTCGTTTATCCGAGTGCTCTGATCGTAGCCGTTGGAGAGATGCACCCCCGATGCCGAACCCCCCCCCCCTCCACTTAAAGGTAGAAAGGTGGGGGGGCTCCGGAATCCAATGTGGACCATTGATCCGGGTGCTCTGATCGTAGCCATCAAAGAGATGCATCCTCGATTCTGGACCCCCCCCCTCCACTTAAAGGTAGAAAGGCAGGGGGGCTCCGGAATTCAATGTGCGTCATTGATCCGGGCGCTCTGATCGCTGTCGTCCAGATTCACTTGCCGCTTAACCACAGGTGCATTTTGCATCCGATACTTAGGGTAAGTGGGTTTTTTACCCACTCCTTCGCATTCTAACCCCCGTTACAAGAAATGTCGCTAACACAGCCCTGGAAGATGTCAAATTAGTTGACATCGAATTCAAGAAACATGATCCACATAATATAGTGGAAAATCGTTTGGCTCAATTTAACATGAAGCGATACATCCATGAGGATTATCCTTATGATGATATGTTCAAGGGTGTTAGATTGTATGAAGAAGTTCAAAGTAGAATCCAGACTCTTCCTCCTAATCAACAGGCTAATTTCCTACACTTTCAAAAGCATAAATGAAACAGTTTTATGAAGATATTACAAGGAGATTCAAAACCCATGCCTTCCTCACAAGAATATAAACAAACAAAATCCAAGCCAAGTTGCTCCACTAAGAAAAAAGCTGAAGAAGTCCCTCAAAGTCCAGAAAAGTTATTTCAAGAAATAAAAAAATCACTGTCAGGGCTGAATGATCAACAAGTATTATCTTGGTTTGAATCTTTCATGAATCAGGAACAAGTTGTTCCTCATTCAATGCCAGCTACTCTTGTTGGAACTCCAAATACATTAGGTCAGGAACATTCCACAAGAATTATGTCTCCTATTACATCATTAACCCCTTTATAGACTATTTTTGGAAATCCTAATTCAGAGCTCATTCATGTTGGTGATCTTACTCCTATATTACATGAAGATATTCCTCCCTCGACTCTTTTTTCAACATGAAACAAAAGGCTATTGTAAAAATATAATCTCACCAAAAGGATGGAGTAGTCACTAAATGGAAAATATTGGTGTATGATGGGAAATACCAAGATGATCCTAAGTTTGCAAAGGATGTTGCAGATTCACTAGGGGATTTTTCCACTACCAATCAATGGTCAGTGAAAAATTTAACCAAACAACTGCAACAAAAATGTCTCTTGGTAGAGAAATTGCAGAATGAGATACATAGTACAGAACAGACTATTAGAATCAGGATGAATCAAGACATAGAACAAATCAAGGATAGTCATCAGTATCAAATGAAGCAGATACAGGATAATCTTGATCTTCTCTACCAGAGTTCATACACCAGCAAAGGTTTGATCACTGAGTAATACAATTTGATTGAACAGCTGCAGGTCAAATTGGCCCTAATAAAGAACACAACAATAGATATTACTGCCTTCAAAACACAAGCATCATAAATCAATGAGAAGATGGAATTTTTCCAACAGGAGCTATATCAAAAGGTATATGCTATTAAGAAATTCTATCAGGCAATAAACCTTTCTCTAAAAAGTATTTATGTCAAGGAAAAAGATGCATGTGTAGCTAGGTCTAAGTTTCAGGAATTTATCATATGGAAGCAAAAAGCTAATATCCCTGGTCTAGCCCCTTTCGCACATTTTGAACAAGTGAAAGGAGAAATGGTCCTAAAAGTCTGGGAAACAAATCTAGAGAAAAGCAAGAAACCTTCCAGAGAGGAAAATGAGACATGTATAGAGGCATTATCTTTAGTAAATAAAAAGATGATTGAATTTGAAGGAAATAACATCTCATAGTCATTGGGACAGATTGCAATAGAAATGAACCAACAAATCTCCAGGAAGATGAAGGAAAATATTCAGTCGGCCATCCAATAGATGAGGTTAAAATCATGAATTTGGGTAATACTTTCATGACAATCGGGTCTCCAAAATTTCTAGTGGAAATTTTTCGGCCAAACAAATGTTTCTTTCGACCAAAATCTTTTTTGGCCGAAAATTTTCACGTCAAATTTAACGGTGCCATCGAAATTCGTGTAGAATGTTTTTTGGATGAATTATTTTCCCATGGTAAGCATATTTCGGCCGAAACGTTTATTTTTAATGGATTCCATTAAAAACTAGGTTTCAGCCAAAAGAATATTTCGACCGAAAACTTGAAAATGGGATTGTTTGTAGGAAACTGCAAATTCTCTCCATCTTACTTCATCTTTAGAGGTAGAAGACTCCTACAAATACTCAGAATTTAGTTTGAGAATTGATACCAACATTTTTAAAATTGAATCTACTTTCATTGGGTATAATTTTTTTTCATTTTCATTGTTTTTATCTAATTTTATTTAATTTTATAAAAAAATCACTACATAATATTTTTAGGTGAGATTATGATTCAGTGAAATGAAAAATCCATATCTCTAAAAATACACAATGGAAAATTATGGAAAATTTATATTCATAATTGTTAAATTGTTCTTTTCAAAAGGGTATTTTTAGATTTTACTTTTAAGTAAAAAGTAAGATAGATACAAGGTGTAGAAAAACACGTGTTTAAAATCTGCAACGTTTTCATCTTATTCAACTTCAAAAAATCCTAGAAATTATAATATTCATCCGCTAGATTCAAAATATAGTCATAATAAAATAGAGTCTCTGTAGATTGTTGCAGTATATTTCATTTCTTAAAAACATAAGTTTAATAATAGATACATTGTTGTGGAAAACAATAACTCATTATCATTCCTTTCATGTTTAAGGAACATATTGTTAAACAATTGTCAAATTGACATATCAAATCTTGATA
>JASDQU011507452.1:22880-33868 GCA_032191745.1 Picea mariana
TGTAGATTGTTGCAGTATATTTCATTTCTTAAAAACATAAGTTTAATAATAGATACATTGTTGTGGAAAACAATAACTCATTATCATTCCTTTCATGTTTAAGGAACATATTGTTAAACAATTGTCAAATTGACATATCAAATCTTGATAAAAAAAAATTGAAAAATAGTCATTAAAAATATAACAAAATTATTCACAAGTTTTGTTTTTACTGTAAAGTGAAATTCTAAATAAAAAAAAATACTTTTGTATGCCGGAAGTTGAAGAACTTGTGAAAATACAGTTTTTTTTGTCATAAAACAAGCAAAAGTGTTACCCATCTTCATGATTTTACCCATGAACTAAATTGATTTACTCAAAATCAATGAATTGTTGGTAAATCCATGTTTACATTATCAGATCACAGTTGAAGAAATGAACAAAATCCAGGAGAATCTGCCACATGTACAAAAGAAGATGTTTTCCTTTGAATTGAATGAGAAGATTGAGCCTTCGAGATTCGTGGTAGCATTGATGGACATGTGCACCCACTTAATGAACAGAGAAAAGCGAGTGTAGATGGGAGAAAATGAAAGAACATACACAACTTCCACTTTCTCCACCAGTACTCTCCCTCTCCCGCCTCACCACCTACACTTCCCCTCTCTCTACATGTCACTTATCCTGTCTATCCTTACCACCTACCTTCTCGAATCCACGCATCCCACCTCCTTATTGGACACTTGTACCCATGTCATTCTATTTGTGAACAATTACTCTTCCCCATAACTGTTAGTCATCCCATAAAGAGCCAACGTTGAGCTACCTATCCAATTACCACCCCCATATCTTCAACTGCAATTGTTTATCCCAGTAAATGCACTCGAATGGAAATATGTCAACAGAATGAGATGCAAAAGACGGTAACCCAATGATTGTGGTGGGCTTAATGGACATGTGTACCCAGTTCAAATAACAAAGGAAAACAACTGCATATGCGAGCAAATGAAGAGATAGATGAAGCACCATCACATCAAATCAAAACTCAACAATATATGCATGTTGTTTTTTCATTCAGATTGGATTCCATTTTTAGGCAGATATTGTGGGAAGTCCAACGATTTTCAGGTGAGACAATTTTTGTATAAATAGATAGATTTTAGATCTACTCAAGGCTGATTCTTGCTGAATGTAAAAGAGATTTTTTTTTCAATATCAATACAAGTGCAGAAAGAGATTCTAAGTTTCGTTCAATTTGAGTTGTGTTTCCATCTCTTTGAATTTCTTTTTGTAGTTCTTAAAGAGTGAATTATTACAATTTAGCACTACATCTACTGTGATCATAATACATCAACAATTCATTCAGTAACAACTTTTCCTCTTTTATTACTGTGTGTAAAACAAGACCTATGACCTGTGTGAATTACTGCATTTTTATCTCCATTCAAGGGTGCATCTTCTACTTTTCTTCTACTGCAGACAAGGTGAGACTTATCTGTAATTGATACCTGAATTTGTTTTAAAAATTTTGTAAATCATTTCTACATCATTTGACATTATAATTTTGACTCAGGTAACGAGATACAACCTCTGTATTGTCTTATCATTAATTTCAATTAAGGACTATTTCTCAGAAAATTGAAGGTAGAAAAAAGCACTCATAAAAACATTTCATTTAAAATATTTGATGCCTGACATTATTCTTTGAGCCTTAGAATCAATATCAGGAACAACAAAAATATTGAAGGGCAAAGGGAAGAAATTGAATCCCATTCGTTATGGACCCTTCACTATTTTGGAGAAAAGTGGTACCAATGCTTTTCATCTAGATCTTCCACCTTATATGTAGCAGTTGTAAATGTAGAGAACTTGAAACTTTTTGAGCCTCCCATGATCATGGATAAGGATGAGGAATTTTCTATACCTTCAGTTGATGAGTTTTCTCCTAAGTAAATGGATGAGTTAAAGGAAGATATCATCCTAGATAGAAGGATGAGGACTTCACGTAGGGGTGATGTTGATTATCTTCGAGTAGGTTTAAAGGGTACACATCCAAGAAAGGCAAAGTGGATTGAGAAGTACAAGGTGAGGGAACTCTTCCCTCACTTATCTAATGATTGAAGAAAGATTTTGGTGGTCCAAAAATCTCTCAGTGGGAAGGTGTGATCCAAAAAGGATCCAGAAAATACTAAGGACAATTCAAAATTCACAGAAGCAACTCAGGAATCTTAGAATGGCCTCAACAGATAGAAAAAGGGAAAAAATTCAAATTTCTCAAAAGTCAGTGAAAGTGGCATCATCATGAAGAGTGCATCGTAATATTTCTAACAACGTAAATGGCTCATCAGAAGGAGTTACGGATCGAAATATATCCATTGTCAAAGTTTGGTCAACCTAGCCAGTTAGCAAGGGATGAGGCAACATCCGTACTGTTGACATCAGCATACATACAATGTACATGGAACACGCAAGAGGAGACATGTGTCACATTGATGTTAGCATGAGGCAAAATGGTGATGTGGTAGCATCAGAGGCTTCCACATGTCACTCATTTTTGGGATTTTTCGGGTCAATCTGTGGACCAATGAAAACGCATCACATGGCAGTCCATAGAACCATGTGGTAGACCATACGGTGACATGGAAAGATGATGTGGTAGGCTGATGTGTCAGGTTGACATGGTAGGTGACTATGCAAGTGGTTGGCGTGGCCCAATGGTTGGCTTCCACGTGGTCCAGTCATGGGATTCCACATGGAAGTGGGAAAATTCCCAATGAGGGCTAGAGAACCTAATTTCAAAAATAAAATAAAAAGGAAGGTCCACCAAATATGGCGGAACCCCGCCAGATCTGGTGGCCAAACGGAGAAATCTAAACCACCTCCAAAGTCAATGAACTACCACACACACACACACACACACACACACACATAATTTATAACAACAACCGAAAAGGGGAGGCTTGTAAGATTGACCCCGGGACCTCCCCCTATGCATACGCCTTAACTATAGCTCTGCCACCATTGGGCCAATGGATTGCCTTGTGTAGTCTGCCCCATTTTTTTGTTAAAATCTGAGTCTTCCCACGGACAAAAGGAAGGAGGGTGAGGGATGACATGACCAGGAATGGGAACCGAGACACTAGTACAAAGAATTAAATGTAGGGAGCAGACACAAAATCGAGACAAGATTTCTCAAGGACCTGGGAGTGCCAGAGTCGGATTGAGGCATGGAGACAGTCATTTTTGGGTAATTCGGCGCCATGAATTCAATGGTGTTGTCTGTTTTCTTATCTGAGAAAATATTCTATGGCTTAATTCCATAATAAGGTATACTTATGTATTTTTCCAAATTCCTTTGTTGAGTTAATAAAAAGGCCTACCCATTTGAGAGCAGGACCTGGAGACATAGTCCACCAGGGATGAACTTCGTTATCAAGTTTTCATGTTCAGAATTGATGCTTATGTATCTTCATTATTTAGATTTTCCTTCTTTAATGTTTCACTTTAATTTATTCTCATTTAATACAATTCTTTATAAGTCACTCCGATGAAAATATCCCAGATCAAATAATCACATATAAACTCAAATCATAATGCATTGAGTTTAACATGAAAACCAAATCAGGAGAAAAACATGAACTTATATTTATAAATTTCTATAGGAACCAAGCTACTATTAAAAATATTGTAGGAACCAACCTATTGGAGACACCAACCTCCTTAACTCAGCACCAATTCATCAAGATGTAGGAACCAACCTACTAGAGACACCAATCTTCTCAACTGAACACAAATTCAACAACACCTGTAGGCACTATTAAAACATAATATTGATCATGTCAAGGAGGATTTATGGTTTTCAAATCCTACAATTTAACCATTTCTCTAGGAATTATTTCATACCATCAACTAACAGCCTCCTCGAAGTGTGCAAGTTATATTTGAGTTGGCACTGCGAACTAGTTAAGGAGGAGCATTGTAGCTTGGATAGGTTACAAACACTCATGTTCGGACTTATCAATATCCACAACAAACTTAGGATCATCAGGTACTCCATGAGGGTTTTCATCCTATTTGAAGGTCTAAAAAGTGGTTTTGGATGTTTTTTCCTTTTGGCACTGCGAACTAGCAGACAAGGGCACTGCGAACTCATTTCCTATAGCACTTGCTTCTAAAAATTTGATCATAACTCCAAAATGGTTATGTGGGTTTTTCTAAAAAAACTTTGTGGAGGAGAATGATAATGTTATTGACTTGATGATCAAATTTCTGCCTAACCCAGTTTGTAATTCTAGAGATATAATTAAAACACAAGTGCACTGCAAACTCCCTGTTTTGCATAGTCGTTGGATATTCGCCTTGTTTGGAGGTTGCCACATGTCAAGGAAGATTTGAATGGTCTCCTAGGAGTTATTTGGACATGATGTACATGTGTTCCATCTCCACATCAATTAGGATAACCTATTTCAAAAGACAAATTTTATCATCATAGACAAAATCCCCAAAAAAAGGGAATTTGTTAGGCTTTTGTTGGAATCTTTGGTAACAAGACTCCTAAATGGAGGAGGATCCTATGTAACTCCTTGGTTTCTACCTCCTTAGGGTAGATAGAGTTTATTCACTATAAATGAAAGGTTTTTTGATGAGAAAAGGGCTGGATTCATGATCCAAGAGAGGAGAGAGTTGGAGTAGCATTTTAGCTGCTCATTTGTAATCCTGAGGGCCTATTTGTAATGACATTTTCTTCTATTAAAGATTCATGAGAGATTTTATCATATTTTTTTCTACGGTTTTCCATTTCTTTTCTATCTTCTTGATTGAATAAATTGTAGGTTTTGAGGATCATAGCTGCCATTTATTGATGGATTCATGAACAATAAAGGATCTGTTGTAGATTTCCCATTAAATCATTGTTCATTGTTTAAGAAAATATTTATCTATTGCAGAAAGGATCTATGTATAATGGATGTTCTTAATTTTTTCATATTCATTATTCTTCTACTCATCATTATATATCTCTTTTACATGATATATAGTTTGATTTCCTTTAATCTATAGGATGTTATGACTCCATGCCCAATGGAACGCCTCTGCAAACATTTTGTTTCCCTCTCCCTTTATTTCCCTGTCTTGTTGATCCACCTACTCAAACCATTTTAATCCATTTATATTCTGATGGGTACTGGGCTTACACTTATGACAGTCTAAGTGTGATTCTCAGTGCTAACGGGTACCAACCTAATGATGATACCAATCCCCTCACCCGAGAATCAAATCAAAAATATATGTGTAGACACCAATCCAAGATATTCATACACATAGTACTTATGAATTCACCTGCATGCTTCATTTCAAAGACAATCCTTCAAACCCTAGTCACATGTAGCCTTCATGCCCTAGCAAGCCTCATGGCATCATTTCCAGACTATAATCCCTAAAAACAACATCAAAAACTCATAATAGCACATACGATAGCATCACATACCTTCAGTCCTTTATAGTGCACCTTGAGAACAAGAAAGACCCCAAGAAAATCCATTAGACTTCTCTTGCACACCTTTATATCCCAAAAAGACACCCCAACTTCTTTAGAGCACCTTATATCACTTTTGTGCACCTCAAACTTGATCTCTTACTTGGTTTCACTACAAATGCGCACATATATCCTGCATTTATAGTAATTATATCCCCACTTTCTAGGCCGACATGTAAAGACTTGTTGAGTCGACCTCAATTTTCTCGCTGGGTTATTGAACGAAAAAAGTCATATCTCTTCATTCCTAGGGAGTTATATGGAATTCCATATATTGTTGGAAAGGTATTGAATAATAATTCCAACCATATAAATTTTTCTCCCATTTGATCTAGGCATGTAGGGTAAAAATTCCTTCAAATATAGGGTATCCAAGCTGACCATCAAAATTCAAAAAATAATACTTTCAACAATCTCCATATTGAAATATTTATCTTGGACATATATAGGCTGGTAATATTTATCTTAGACATTTGTAGTATCCCTTGTATTTGAAATAAATGAAAATAATATTTATAACGGGGTTCATAGAGAATTTAGAGTGGGTGAGCATGTGTTTCTGAAAATAAAGGCTAAAAGAAGTTCGCTAAAATTAGGAAGTTGCCCAAAGTTGGAAGTTAGATATTGTGGGTTGTTTTAAATTTTAAATAGAATAGGCCATGTTGCATCCATTTTTGTATTCCCTACATCCATGAATATTCATAATTTGTTTCTCGTGTATTTTTTGAAAAAGTATTTTCCTAATCCTAATCACATGATTGACTGGGATATTATCTAGGTGGAGAATGGAGGGGACTTTCAGGTGGAGCCAATGCACATCCTGGATAGAAAATTAATAGTACTCATAAGTAAAGCTATCAACCTGGTAAAGGTCTAGTGGACCTGATATGGTCCTAAATATGTCGCATGGATCACAAAGAGGCCATGTAGGAGAAGTACACACATTGTTTTGAAAATTTTGAAGAAATTTGAATGTACCTTTGTATATAAGTGTACAAAGAAATAATTTTGGCAATTGGAATTCCTAGAGCCAGAACTCTAATACTTCTTGGCCAACCTATGTTGTATCCCTAGAAGGGAGGTGGGACAACCTGAGGGACTTTGATGCAATGAACGAGGCACACTTCCTTGGGTTTTGTAGGCTAAGGGGAATGAGAGATTGTTGGTTGGAATTGTTATGGAAGTCATTAACCTATGAAATTATTAAGCAATCTGATGAAAATTTTTGTACATGTATACATGTACACATGTATGGTGATTTTCACTAAATATAGTGCAAAAAAATGGGGGAGGGGATTGTCACACCCAAGTTTTGACCCCAATATTAGAAATGTACAATTGTATATATATGATGAATAGCTTAGGGCCAAGCGATGTAACATGTAAACCTTGTATATTAAAGAATAATAAAAACGAAATACACTGCCAACTATAGACAAACATGGACAAAGCCATGGTGGGGCTATGATTCCACAAGAGAGGTGGGATGAAAGGGGGGGTCCAAGGAAAAACTCCACATGCCTAAAGCCCCATGTCATTTTCCTAAAGTAATTTGTCATTACCATATATTGCTTCTTTGACTTATTAAAGCCAATCATTGAATGCATGTAAGAGGAGGGCGAGAGAGTGAGCTCACCAAATTATGACATCATGGGTTCATACAATCATATTTGGGAATTGTTAGACTCAAGCAATTAGGGGAGAAAAAGAAAGAAAATTTTGTGTTTAGAGGAGGGCATATTTATGAACTATAGGAAGTAAGGAAAAACTAGAGTTTAGTGTTGGGAAAAGGGACATAAACATAGTGGGTGTTGAAGACATCTTGCTAAAGCAGGTACTTAGGATGAGAATGAGGTTTCCATGTCTATAAGTGATTTTATGCTAGGAAATTACCTAAGAGAGCATGTATAAATGTTGCTTTGAACACCCCTATTGTAGTTGTATTCCCTGGATCTCTCAGCTTAGATATTTTTTATTGGTATGTGTTGGATCCCTAGATGGGATGGAGATTCTCTGAGGAACTGTAGTGCATTGAAGGAACTATCGTCCCTTGGGTTGTTCATACTGATGGGGAAGAGAGTTGGGTAGTTGGAATTGTCATAGGAGCTGTGTCATTGTGATTTTACTGGGTATTGGGTTATTTGATTGGACATTATCTATCCATAGGAGCCATACCATCCTTGTGGACTCATATACCTAGCTTGAGGGTGACATGTTGTTAAGAGAACTAGAGAAATAGAGTCTATGCTTGGCTAGAACCTTTGTCATCTATAGTCGGTTGTGTAAATATAGATAAAGATAAGTGTTCTCGACAATCTATTTAAACATTGTCTAATTGTTGCATTTTATTATGTGTTTATGTGTGTTGAAATGATATTGTGCATGCTTAAATCATTTTCATTCGTGATTTTTAAAATTATTAATAACTACATGAGCTTATGTCATGTTGCACATAATTTTGTTTTGAATCAATATCATAGTCGAAATTGTAGTAGCATGACCCAACATGGGGGATACTTTACAATTAATGAGGTTTTAATATCCAATTTGAGATTGAGGATGGTTAAATGAAACATTAATGAGGTTTTGATATCCAAATTTGAGATTAGGGAGGTTTTGGTTAAAATTTCTAGTTGTTGGAAATCATGAAAAGTTAGAGTGGAGTAATGCTATTTTCTTTTGTAATTATGTTTCACTTATCACATAAGTGAGATTAATAATTTATCATTAGGTATCCATGGGACATATGTAGAATCTACTTCTTACTCGAAAAAACACAAGATCCTTAAAATGTTACTTCAAGAACTACTAATAACTCTACTTTTAAAACATGCCAAGAGACACTATTGCCAAAACCAATATTGGAAAAACACTTCACTTGAAATAACATGTTCTTCTTATATATGATTTAACATAATTTTGTTGGTAATCAAGACCAAACACTTGAAATCTCCATATTCTTTTGGAAGACTATTAATTGTCCTCTAAGATTATTAACACTAAAAGAATTGAGGGAAAAGTTAGAATCTAAAGAACAAATCAAGAATGATGAAACTAGTTTCATTAGTTGAGAAATAAATAATAGCCTAGATAATATATTTCATTGGTATTTATGCAATTAGATAACCTACAAAATCCATTTCAAAAGCATTGGTCTCCTTTACTTCTCATAGATGTTCAAATTAAAAAAAAAAAGAGTGTTAGCACTCTGTAATTTGCCCAAGGCTGTGGAGGCAGTCACAAAAGTAACATCAAACCACTTGAAGTCCTGGATATATCCCTACAAGACTCATGCATGGCTCTCTTTGTCTGATATAGCTTTGTTTATGATAGATTTTAGGCTAGTTATGATAGTACATGGTTTGTTTTGATTAATTGATGGTTTGCTAGATGTTGTCTTTAGGTTTGGACTTCAAAGATCAGACTTGCAAAAATATAATGGGGCAAGATAGGAACCTAATTTATCACTTTGGTTTTGTCATATTGTATATGGGAGATAGAGAGGGTTTCAAAACGAGCATGGTCTTATGAATTCACTTATATCAGAAGAAAATGAACATAAATGTGAAGCTTCTACAAAACAGAGCATTGAAGTAATGAATTTTGTTTATCACCTAAGAAATCAATCACATAAAACATGGAAATGTAATGGAAAGGAAAAATACAATCAAACATATGATCAGATAAGAAAAAACACTGCTAAATCACATACCAAAGGAATCCCAAAATAGTAGCTGCAAATTCTTTCTATTAGTTCCAGCCAAGTTTTCTTATACAATAGTGTTATCAAAGTTCAATTCCACAACATACAACCCCATTAACACATTTAAAGTAAAACAACTTATATAAAATACTCTCCTCCAGGCTCAGGAGGTCGAAATCAACAATCTGGCCAAAGATATAAACAAATCCCTGAAAAATTTTGAACTGTCTGCCATGAAAGGCTGATCGAACTATTGAAAATAGGGGTCAACTTAGACACTTGTATCTCCAAGATATGAAATATTTGAAAAACATGAAAGAGGTTATTGTATCTGGGCCTGTCCTGAGAAAAAACCTCTTTCCATTTTTGCAAATTCATCTCCATCTCTCCAAAACAACCACCATAAAAACATGACAAGATCAGGAAAACTGGAAAACTGAAAAATGATGCTTAGAGATGGATTATATTATCCCAATTCCTGATACTTGTGAAAAAACTGAGAGAGGTTATTGTTCTTCATCTCATTATAGAGAAAAAACTCTCTCCGTTTCTCAAAATTCCTTTTTTTTTTCCCGAAATTGTCCTTGGAAGACAGGTGCTCAAACAGGGAAAAATGGTTTTGATTTTTGGGGAAAGAGGTTTTGGAGGGGGATAGTGGTATCCCGAACCCCCCCATGGGTGGTAAGTGATATTAGGGGGGGGTACGGTGTCTTGTGGTGGTGACAAGTGTCCAAGACAAAACCACTTTTCCCGTACCCCCGTCTCATTAAAGTTAGGATAGACTAGGGGATCCGGGAAACATACGAACATCGATTAATTTGCTTTGTTGGGATATGTGCGAGACTTGGTATAAATTTAATTTGTGTTTTTTTTTTTTTATTACTATTATTTTTTATTATTTCTTTTTAAGTGTTTTATTTATTTACGTTTTGTTTTATATTGTTTTTGTTTTATCTATTATATTATTGTTTTAAGTTTTGTTTTTTGTTTTTATTTGTTTTGTTGTTTAATAAATTTTTTTTATTGGTTTTTGTTTTTATTTTTATATATGTTTTAAATGTTTTTATATTGTTTTATGTAGTTTTTATGTATTTTTTAAATTAATGTTTTATCCTAACCCAATTACTAACCTAATTACTATTATTAACACTATTAATTTAAACTAATTAATTATGTATTATTAATTACCCTATTAAACTAATCTAATTACTAACCTACTCATCTAATTAAATTAACTCTACTATGTTTATTAATATTAAAAATTCCACTATAATGCTCAATAAACGGGTTTTGACGGCCACCTAGGGTTCCTGCTCTGAAGCTACCCAGCAGCCGCAATGGCAGCCCCAGGAGGAGGGGAGCCCCCGCCCCTGCCTCCTCCATCAACTGAAGCCTCCTTCCACAGGCTCCTTTCTGCCCAAGGTAAGAAGCTCGATTCAATCCCTAAGATTGAACTACCCTTGGAACAACCTATGTGTGTAGCAGTCTCTCTGTCTGATCGTGGATTGGTGGGTCAATTCATGGGCTTATGGCCATCAACCAGATCTATCGATAACTTGATCCAAAGCAATTGGCATCCGTTGATCTAGAACAACGTCATTTTCTATGCGGTGGGAAGAGGATTTTACATCTTCGAATTCATCTCAAAGGAAGACGGAGATTTAATCTTCAGGAATGGCCCATATTTTATGGGAACACAAGGGTTGTACCTGAACAAATGGACGCCAAAATTCAACCCTACTTTGGATTTTCCCAAGGACTTCCTAGTCTGGG
>JASDQU011507453.1:31439-44835 GCA_032191745.1 Picea mariana
TGAGAAAGTTACAGTTGAAATAGTTAAGGTAAAATTTTGGCACCAATTTACTTCTAGAGGGAATAAATCCTTTCTCAGAAGTCCATTTGAGGCACAGGAGAATTATATAGAAATATTATGAACCATAAAATACATCCATTGAGCCAAATTTAGAATATGGGTATGTAAAAATATGTAGGAAGAGAAAGAAGAGACATGTAGCATTCAAGAATAAAATGGGAAAACAGTCTAAAATTATCTAGACCATAAATTTCAACTTGGAGATTGGATTTGAGAAAAACATAGTCACTGGAAAGGTATTGAGGAGGAGAAGACATATATCCACCCATAATTTTGAATTGGGAACTAAAATTTTAACAGGAAGTAATAAGGTAAATTATGTAGCAGTAAGTGAGTGGAAATTGCAGCTTGTGAATCTTGTAACTTTTCACTCAGAACTATGAATTAGACATGAGTACAGTMATTGGAGAGAAGTTTTAGAGAGGAATGTGTCTAAGGAATAATATTTTGACTTAGTGCATTGTATTCTTCATAAATTCAGATGAATAATAACATGTAATCTAGTTAATAAATTGATTTATAGTGTGCATGTTCTAACAATAATTATTACATGCAYATTTCTTGCAGAATTAGAGGTACATGAAAAAAACATTGGTTSTTATATGAGGACTGGAGTTATGGAATATTCCTAGGGACCTTACATCCATGGGGAGGAGGTCATAGGTATGCATGCCAKCATGGTAAATGCTAAGATAGAGTCTAATGGAAGGAGATGCGGGCAAGAGCTTGTAACTATGAGAAGCCTGCATAGAGAAGTGAAAATTTATAGGTTAGATAATGAAAGGATTATGAAGGCTTAGGAAGAGATACTTTGGAGTCTAAATATTTTGCATAGGAAAGTTAACAAAGACTCTGGCACCAAGCAAGAAGCTATTACTAGAAAAGTGACAGTATCCAGATCCCAAACAAGAAAGGATGATCTTGGGAATGACAGGAATTCAAGAAGCATGAAAAGATGTCATTATTCTCCTAGGAAATCCACTAGAAGAACTCATGCAAGTCCAAGGCCAGGGAGCAACCCAAGTGTGTCTCATGTCATGAGGTAGAGAATAAGGCCTAAGATAGACATATTGAAAGGTGAACTCAGGAAAATTAATCCACCAACTTTCAATAGTGAGCACCGGAAAGGAGAAGAGGTTGAGGCCTCGCTCTTGAAAATGAAGAAATATTTCTAGCTACATGATTACCCCTCAAGGTTATAAGCTATAATTTCAACCTACCACTTGTAGGGAAAGGAAGACATGTGGTAGGATCATCTTAATCAATCCAATCACCTTGATGAGAAGAGGATCTCATGGAGATAGTTCAAAAGATATTTCCAAGAGAAATATTTGTCGAAGCATTATTATGAAAGGAATATGAAAGAGTTCTTTGAACTCAATTTAAGAAGCATGACAATGGATGAATATGAGAAGAGGTTCTTTGAATTTTTGAAGTATGTTGAATTCATAAAGTATGATAAGGTAAAAATCCAAAGGTTTATGAGTGGGTTACCCTCCTTCTATAGTGACAATGTACAATATGATAACCCTAGGAATTCAGAGGAAGACATACGAAGAGAAAATCATCTTTATGAGAAAAGCAGAGGAAGACCAGTTTTCCAAAAATATTGGAATGACAAGATGAAGGGTAAAAAGGATAAAAGGTAGAAATTATTTAAGCCACCCTTTTTCAAGAACAAATCCCAAGAAAATCAATAAGTTCATTCAACTGAAAATGACCACAATACTACAGATTCATTTGGGAAAAGGCCAAGGCAACAACGTGTACAATGTTGGGGATGTGAGGGAAATCACTTATATAGGGGCATCCCCCAAAAAGGAGAAAGAATGGGGATTTTCCAAAACATTCAGGAGGATGAAACAATTAAATACGTGGGAGGAAACATGCCAAGGATTTATGCATCTTTGGAAAACAAGCAAGTAGGATATCAATCCCCAATTATTGAAGTGGAAGGTAAGATTGATAACTATCCCACAGAAATTTTAATTATTTTGGAGCTAGTCATAGTTAAATAAAATATAACATTGTTAAAATATTTCACTTGCAAAGGAGTAAGCATAATAAATATTTGTTATTTGAATTAGCCACATGGGCTAAGAGGAAAATCAATGAGCTAGTTAAAGATTGTCCAATAGACATGAATGGACTCAACACAAAGGTAGATGTGAACATCATACCATTGGGTTCATATGATTTTATAATTGGTGTGGATTGGTTGGAAAAACACCATGTTGTCCCAAATTGTTACAACAAGACAATCACATGTCTTGATAAAGAAGGGAAGCAAGGAAAGGTTCAAGGCATCCCAAGAGATGTAGGTGTTAGAGAAATTTATGCTATGCACATGAAAAAGAGTTTCAGAAAGGGATGTCACATTTTTGTAGCCCATATGGAAGAGGCATCCAAAGATAAAGTGGAAATTATTGAAGACCATCCATTCTTAAGGTATTTTGAAATTTTTTTGGGGAAAATCCCAAGATTTACACCAAAGAGAGACATTGATTTCTCTATCAATTTAGTGTCAGGAGATACCCCAGTGTCCAAGACACCTTACAGAATGGGCACACCAGAGTTGAAAGAGTTGCATATGTAACTCGAAGAGTTGTTAAGGAAGCAGTATATACATCCAAGTGTGTCACCTTGGGTTGCCCCGATGTTGTTTGTGAAGAAGAAAGATGGACCCTTGAGATTGTGTATTGATTTCAGACAACTGAATAAGGTCATCATAAAGAACAAATATCCTTTACCAAGGATTGATGATTTATTTGATCAGTTGAAAGGTGCAAGAATATTTTCCAATATTGACTTGATATCAGATTATCATCAAGTGAGCATAATATAAGTAGGCATCATCAAGACAACATTCAGGACAAGATATGGGCATTATGAATTCATGGTAGTACCATTCAAACTATCAAATTCCCTAGTTGTTTTTATGTTGATAATGAATGAAGTGTTCATGGAATACCTGGACAAGTTTGTAATTATGTTCTTGGATGATATACTCATTTAATCAAATAAAGAGGAGAAACATGAGAAAAAATTAATAATGGTGTTGCAAGTTTTAAGAGAGCATAAATTTTATGTTAATCTAAGTAATTGCATATTTTATCAAAAGACGATTCACTATTTGGGGAATATAATTTCCACGAAAGGGATAATAATTGATCCTCAGAAGATAGAGGCCATTAGAGGATGGCCAATGCCAATAAATGTGACATAATTTAGGTAATTCATGGGTCTTATAGGTTATTATTGAAGATTCATAAAAGGATTCTACAAGATTGCAAACCCAATCACTTCTTTGCAAAACAAGGGTGTGAAATTTGAATGGACTTTCAAGTGTGAATAGATCTTTCAATAGTTGAAGGGAATTTTGACAAGTGCACCAATATTGAATATTGTAGACCCAGATGAATATTTTGTTGTGTGTAATGATGCATGCAAGGAAGGGCTCAGTGTGGTCCTCACACAAAATGATCATGTGGTATGCTACGAGCCCCAAAAATTAAAATACGAAAAGAGGAATTATGCTACCCATGATCTAGAATTACCATCCATTCCTCATGTATTAAAAATGTGGAGACATTACATAACGGGGAGGAAATTTGAGCTAAGGAAAGACCACTGTGGTATGAAACATTTGTTTGGACAGCCCACATTAAATTCTAGAAAAACTAGGTGACTAGAATTCCTTAGTGAATATGACCTTAAAATTAAACACATCAAGGGAAAAGAGAATCAATGATCCAGATTTATGAGCGGAACAAAATGAATAACAGAATTAATACAATAACACRGAGATACRGAGAACAACAGATATCCAATGAACAATAACTTCTATTGAATAAATAAAATGGGTTGAAACTGTAAAACTATAGAATTGAAAACAACTTGCTTGAATGGTGGTAGYTATCTCTGAGAAGAGATGTGGCTGCTATGCGCATATGTCTRASAAGAATGATTACAATGATGCTCCAAAGGCMYTTTTAACATTACTCATGAATKCMAAAACCATAGACATCCAAAAACCTAACCCTAGGAGATGAAATGCCAAAAATTTATGTGGGCCCYGATGGGTAAGTTGGTACCTCAACTTCCCGGGGTCATAACTTTTTCATACGACCTATGTTTTAGGCATGTGATAGCCCATTGGAAAGGTATTTTAGATAACTACACATTATGATTTCAAACTCTAACTTTGTCTATAGTTTGACTATGTCAAGCTAAAAAAACATTGTTTAGGGCCCTAAAACAACCCTAGAAGTACAGAAATATGAAATCACATGAAAACTTCCAAAATAAGCCAGTTGGAATAGGTGGGAGGCCACTAATATCCACCTAGATGTTGTGTAGGGATTTAGTATATCCCTAGAAGTATAGAACCTACAGTTACAAAGAAATGTCCTCATTACAGAGAAATGTGTTGAACTAAAAACTGTCAAGAGGAGCCAGTTGGAATCGATGGGTGGCCATCAATATCGACATGGATAATTCCTCCCCCCTTAGGAAGAAATGATATCCATTGCATTGAGTGCCCCCATCAGGTGAGGTAATTTTTGCTAAATTTGACCTCAAGTGAGCCACTTTCCTTGGTGCAGGAGATTCCCTTCCCTAACAACTCGATAAAGTTGGATCCTCCACTAGCGAGTTCCCTTAAGCTGTGTGTCCACTATCTGATCAGTGGATGCATGTTCCATGCAGTCTAGGTTGATCTATGTTGCTGTCAATTGTTTTGTGATATCTGAGGTGTCCAATAATGGTGGAAAATATGGTCGGTGGAGGTCCACATTGAACAATGGGTGCAAGCCAAGGAAGGGGAGAGTGTTGAGCTCAAAATCATTGCCACCCACAACCTTGGTGATAGTGTAAGGCCCATAACAAAGTGGATGGAGCTTCTGATGGGGCCCTATAAGGCATTATTTTTACAAATGTAACCATACCTTGTCTCCCACCTGAAACTTATGTAGTACCCGGTGTTGATCATGGTGTTGCTTGTACTTAGCATTGGCTTTCTATAAAGTCTCATGGACCTGTTGGAAGATGTGTTGAATCCACTCAATGAATCTGGTGGCTTTGTCAGCCTCATAATGAACATGGGAAGATTCTTTATGTTTGGTTTCCAGAGGCAGTGCAACATCAATGGGACCCAAGGGTTGGACTCCCAACCCCACCTAAAATGGTTTATGGCTGGTGGAGCTATGGAGAGCCATGTTGTATATGTGTTGAACATAGGAAAGAATTTCATCCCATGTACATGGATTCTTAGAGTTATACATACGTAGTATGTTCACAATCATCTGATTGATGACCTATGTTTGGCCATCATTTTGAGGGTGGAAGGCAATGGATTCAATGAGCTTGGTGTCCAACAGTGACCAGAAACTTGACCAAAATGTGTTGAGGAGCCTTTTATCTCAATCGGATTTGATGGTCTGTTGTATCCCAAAATGGACCCACACTCGTTTGAAGAAGATATTGGAAGTATCTGTCATAGTGATGCTCTTCTTGCAGGCTGTGAGAATGGCCATCTTCAAAAACTGATCAACCACCAAAAATACGCAATCATTGCCTTTCTTGGTGGATGGAAGGCCAGACATGTAATCCATTGAGATGGATTCCCAAGGCCTATCAAGAGTAGGAAGAGGGGTGTATAAGCCTTTCTTCTTGATGGTTGACTTGGAAATGGCACATGTAGTGCAATATCTGGTATACTTGCTGACGTCCTATAGAAGTTTAGGCTAATTAAAATATTTCTATTGAATGGCCACATTTTTCTCCAGGCCAAAATTTCCTTCCATCTGATTGTAGTGAGCCTCCAAAATAATCTTTGTACGCTCTCTTGTAGGAACATGGAGGTGGCCCAGATGGAATAACAACCCATCCTGAATGTGAAAATCAGTTACATTCGCGCCTGTACCCAAGAGCTGATAGGTGGTGGTGAAGTCAGGATCTCACTGATAAAGTTGGGGCCACTCGGATGCCTCATTCTCATAGGAATGGAGCATGGTGGTGAGTGCAACCAAAGGAGGTCGACTGAGACAATCAACAACAGGATTTGTGCTCCCTGTCTTATACTTGATGTTGAGATGGAACTGTTGCGGGTATGTACCACTTTTGATGGAGGTCGTTCTACAACTTCCCCTATGTCTGTATGAACTGTAGAGGCTTGTGATTAGTGTGGATGATTGTCTCCTTTCCCAAAATTTAATGTCTCCATTGATGCTAGGCTTGAACAATGGAATACATTTCCTTGTCATAGGTGGGGTATTTCCAGACGATATCTAAGAGTGTCTCACTATGGTATTCTACTGAATGACCATGCTGAGTGAGAAATGCACCTACAACATAGTCGGATGCATCAGTATAAATATCAAACGGTTGTTACAGATCAGGTAAGGAGAGTATTGGAGTTGAGCACAATCTTGAATTATTTGGATCATTAAATTCTCATTGTTGTGCCTTCCCTCATGTGAAAAAATCCTTAGCACCTCCCTTGGTCACTTGGTTGAGGGCACATGCAATATGGGAGAATCCCAACACAAATCGTCGGTAGAAGTTGGCAAGTCCCAAGAAGCTCTGAATATCGGTTAATGTGTTCGGGGTTGGTCAGTCATGGATGACTTGGATCTTAGTTGGATCCACATGTACCCCATCCTCATCAACAATGTAGCTCAAGTATTGGACCTTGTTCATACCAAAGGAGCATTTTTCCAAGTTGGCATATAGCTTGTGATGTCTCAAAGTACTCAAAACCTGTTGAATATGTTGCATGTGCTCCTCCCAAGTTCTGTTGAAGATGAGGATGTCATCCAGATATACCATCACAAAATATTTGATGAAGTGTATCAATACATCATCCATCAACCTCATGAAATTTGATGGTGCATTTTTTCAGCCAAAGGGCATGACCATCCATTCGAAGATACCTTCTTTAGATTTGAAAGTTGTCTTCCATACATCAATTGGTTCGATGGGAACCTAGTGGTAGCCAGACTTTGGGTCAATCTTGTTGAAGAACATTTCCTCCTTGAGTTGGTCAAGAAGGTCATCAATTCAGGGAATTGGGTACTGGTTCCTAATTGTGATTTTGTTTAATGCAAAGTCGTCAAGTCCCATCTTTCTTCTACACTAGTACAATCAGGCTTCCGCAAGGGGAGGAGTTGTTAAGCCCTAATATTGGCTCATTACCCCTTAATTGGGGCATATTATATTAGTAATGTTATTTTATTTATGTCGGTTTTAGGCCATTAGTTGTAATTATACCTCCTAGTCTCCTACATATACCAAGGAGACATTTTCATTTTGAATCATCTTGTACTTGAACATTTAAGTGGGGTAAAAGGAGGTTGCCCCCTTGAAGAGGCTTATTATCTGAAATTATATCTTTTTCAAGGCATTGAGTACTTTTTCTGAGGTTTTTCTATGCTATATTGATATTTGGTTCTTAACATATGGTATCAGAGCTCAAGGTCTTAGGGTTTCGCTGCTACATCTGAGACACCTTGGCATTTTCACTATAAATTGTTTTCTACAACATTTCAGAAGGAACTTCTAGGAGGATATTTAGTAGATGGATCAAGGTACATTGGGTTAAAAATTTATCTCCTGAGGCCTTATACTTTCATAGATACATCATGTACAAGATAGGGTTCTGGAATCATCCTGAACTGAGTCATTGCGTAATTTTCTCTATAAAAACTTTTATGTAACGTTTTAGACCCTGAACTCTAGATTCTATTCACAGAAATTAGTAATGTATCTGTGGTAAAATGTTTATCTTTTGGGTCATCTTAAATTTCTATATACACCCTGTGTAAGATAGGGTATATGACTAGTCCTATTGACAAGTCTCAAGAAGGTGTTCCAGGAAAAAAAATCATAACTTCTTCCTAGAGTATCCAAATTGAGTGGGACTAGTTTCATTAGATCATGGATAGTATGTAGTATTTTTGGTGCGAGTTTTAGAATTTTGTATCAATTATTTTGTGTGGGGCACGCTATACAAGTGAGATCTCCTGGAAAGGCCAACAATTGGCAAGTTGTGGGGAAGTTATCGTAAATTCCACTTGGCACATCCATTTGATCAGACCTGTGGCATTGCAGAGAAGAAATATCAGAGAATTAAATAAAATATTCATTGAGGATCCATAAGAAGTCATTGAGGACCTATGCAAAGTTGTCCATCATTTTGTTCCTTTTTCATGCAAGGGATTCCTCGAGCAATATTTTATAAGGATATCCTACTCCATCATCTTTCTTCTTGTCTCCCATGAATTTTTTTCGAGCTCGACACGACCGATATTGAAAAGGATCGACTAGTTCGATTCCCAACTTCTTGTACCCAGATCTTGTCGGGGACATGCACGAAGAAAAATAATTGAAGATCAGACCGCTCTGATACCACTGATTTGAATTTATGAGAATAAATAAATGAATAGAAAAATGAGTACAATAACACAGAGATATGGAGAACAACAATAGATATCTTGTGAACAATAACTTCTATTAAATAAATAAAATAGGCTAAAGTTGTAAAACTGCAGAATTGAAAACAGCTTGCTCAAATGGTAGTAGCTATCTATAAGAAGAGATGTGGCTACTATGTGCATATGTATTAGAAGAATGGTTACAATGAGGATCCAGAGGCCTTTTTAACATTACTCGTGAATTCCAAAACCCTAGACATCCAAAATCCTAACCCTAGGAGATGAAATGCCAAAATTTATGTGGGCCCCGATGGGTAAGTTGGTACCTCAACTTCCCAAGGTCATAATGTTTGCATACGACCTCTATTTTAGGTGTGTGATAGCTAGTGTTGGACCTTGACCAATTTTTGAGGATTCTTGGTCATGCTTGACCTATTTTTGGGACTTCGACAGGCTGTCGAAGGCAGAGTGCAAGACGAAGCGAAGATCGCGGGATCTCAGCCCCTTTTTAGGGATTTTTGGGTTTTGGTCTTATGTAATGGGTATGGGAATGTCGGCCCATGGGTTTACCCATGTATAGGCCCGATTTTGTAATATATATAGAATATTAGGTGATGCAATGAGGAGTCAGTTGCAAGTGGTGTTAAGTGATAAAGTTCGATTTATGTGATTGAAAGTGCTAAGTCTTGAGTGGAGATTGCTTTTGCGCATACTGTATGGGGCTTGCAGAGCTAAGTGCAAGTGAGTGTAAGAGATTAAGAAGAGTCTTAGTGTTGTAACCTAGCTTGGGGAAGGAGGATCTAGCAAGGTGCGTAGATATCCTATCCTCTGCAGAGTAGGGTTTTTGTGGCTCCATGCATGTAACTGATTGAATAAGATAATAAATAAGATGAAGAGTTGGTGGACGTAGCCCCAGGGTGGGGGTGAACCACGTACATGATGTGTTTCTCTGCTTTGTGCGATGTATTGATGTGTTTATATGTTAACTTTCTTAGTGATTTGATATAGATGAATGGTAGATATATATGTTAAAGCTATGTTCTTAATAGTATGGATGAATACTATATCTGGACTATGTGGATGTGCTTAGTGTTTGAATATAGTAGATCTGGTTGAATATTGTGATTCTCTGTAATTAGGGATTTATCTGCGAAGTAAATAATGGTTAAATATTAATGATATATATTGTTAAGTGCTTTGTTAAGGTGTTACAGACATAGATTTGTGTCCTAGCTACAGTTGCAGACACTGGAGTACTACAACCACCCCTGCCTCTACCTCGAGTGAGACTTCATCTGCTTCGTTGGTGTTTCTAAAAGGGTTGGTAGTTAGGGTTTTGTTGGTGCACTCTTGAGCGTTGAACCCTGGGTCTACCCCTGTGCCAAAAAATGTTTCTATTGTCGAGACCTGAAACTATGATTGCTGGGAACTACGGAAAAAGGAGCTTTGTGAGAAGATCTGAACTAAAAAAGAGAAAATCTTCGTTCATAGAATTGTTTCCCTAGTATGCAGTACTACTTGATCTGTGGAGATCTATGCCAAGAGGAAGGGTCGGATCTAAAGAAAAGAGGTCAGATTCTGAAGGAAAGAGGTAAGATTTGGGAGCTTTGTGCCCTGATAAAGGTGAAAGTGACACTAAAGAGGTAAGATCTGTAATCGTTTTTCTTTGTAGAAGTAAGATAAGTGGAAATTTTTGTTTCTAGAGTATGGATCTAGGTATGGTTGATAGATTCTATCCTAGCTTGAAAACTAGGGCACTGATAGATGAACGAAGATTCGATATAAGTAGATATGATAAGAATAGTAAAAGATATGTTATACCTATGCATAGAGAGAATGTTTGGACTAAAAAATGGATGCAGGATCCTAGAAACAATTTTTTGCAGGTTAGCTACCATGATCCTAGTGCACAGTACAGGAAAGGATGGGGATCATTTAAGAGAAAGAGAGGATTAACTCTTTGTTATGATTGCAGAAGACTGGGGCATCTAGCTAAGGAATGTCCTGATAGAAGACCTAGTTGTCTTTGTTGTAAGGCTATGGACCATGAAGTTTTATATTGCCCTAGAATGATTGTTAAGGTTGAAAGGATGAATATGATACAAGAAGACCATGAGAAAGGTCAAGCAACTGAAACCATGGAAGAACCCTAGAAAGAATCAGAGAAAGTATTGCTACAGATGAAAGAAACCCTGAATGACCACCAACATGTCAGCTTATCAGAGATATTCAAAGAAAAGGAATGCATAGAAGCAAGAATAGGAGACTTCAACATTGACTATGTTCTAGATGAGGAAACACAGGTGAATATCATGACAGAAAGAACTTGGAAACTTTTAGGGAAACCTGTTATGATTCCTTCATTAGGAGGAATAGGATTAGTCATAGGAAAGATGATAACCCTATTTGGAAGACTTACCTAGATATCTATGAGTGCCCATGGAACTTCGACAAAGGAATATTTTGAGATTTTTAAATTTACTGCGGACAGCACCCCATTTCCTATGTTACTAGGAAAATCGTGGATTGAAAGAGATCGGGCCAGAAGGAAGGAAGAAGAATTCTTAGAGCAGAAGAAGAAATAATTAAAAGACTTCATGACTAGGAGGATCGCACACTTGATTAAAGAATAGGAAAACAGATCGAATTTGTTTAACACCAGAGACTTGGATGTCGAAGTTGCAAGAACACAAGGAGACTCACAGAAGACTGAGGTACCTACCTCGGATAAAGAAGAAGTATTACCCTTGAATCTTAAGAAAGAATCTCAACAGCGTGAAGTTACTATGCCAAAAGGAGATAAGAATCAGAATGGAAAATGGAATACTAAGACGAAGCTCATTGGAAAGAAGGCTAGAAAACTAAGTAAGAAGAGAGCCAAGATTGAAAAGATACAGAAGGTTCTAGAGGGAACTTCGCAGAATAAAAATTTGAAAAAATAGAACTTCGTTGGGATATCAGAATAGTGCCACATGGCACTTCTCCACAGCGAACAACTATAGTCGTTGGGAACAGTATAACCATTATACCGACAACCCAAATGGGTAGAAAGGTATTTATGGTCAGACATCTTGCCATCATACTCTTGGCACCGTGTCGTAATGGACAAAACTAAGTTAATGGAGGATGCTCGCTCATTGCAAGAAATCCATTTCCAAGTTATTTGTTTATCCCATCACACCATGCATCGAGAAAAAATTTTCCAACCGTGATTATCTAAGCCCGTAGAATAGTTGATTTCGCACAGTGATCGTCGAGCTATTCCCATCTATCCCGTTGCATTGATTAGTTACTCTTCTAACCTAATATATTCAACCACGAGCATGTATGTCTGAATAACTTAGCACAGTCGAAGAGTTTGTGAAGAAAGTACTCATCGACCTTATGACTGAAAGATTCATGTCTGAAAGAGTAATGTATGTGGTTTTAAAAGAATCATCGATGAGAAGAGTGCAAGCCTCTTTGTTGACTACTTGTGGAGCTGGACCATCCTGACCCATAGCAGAGAAGAGAATCAAGCACAGAGATGACTTAGAAAATGCGAAGCTGATCTTGACCATATTTCCCAACTACATCCCACCTCTGGCTAGCAAGGTGAGTCGTGATAGTGTGCCAAGAGATTTTGAGTACACCATGGTTACTGTGTACCTCCCGAAGGGGATACGCGCAGTTCGAGTGTAGCAGGATAAGATTGCCACGTTGAAGTTCAGTGACTTCAACCTTAGAGATCGCAAGAACTATAGTATGCTTGCACTGTATAAATACCTGACCAGGACAAAGGGGAAGAACTCAAAGATAATCCCCCAACCTGTTAGAAAAACAGGACTGCGGAGCAATAAAATAAAACAAATGCAGAAACAAAACACAGAAGACACACAATATAAGAGAGACACAGATTTACATGGTTCACCCAGTGTGGGCTACGTCCACCAGAGAAATTGCCAAGTCCTTTCTTTGTTATTATCCAACAAATGAAGGGATACAACCTATAGCAAAACCCGTTCTAGCTTCCTCTTCTTTCTCTCACAGTCTCCTCTCTCAGAATACAATATTCACCATCATCCATAGCCGCAATACATTTCCCTCATAAAAGAGGGTTGCCTTCTAGGGAAAAAACCTTAACATAATCTCTACCGTTATATTTGTGACCTTATAATGAACGGTCCAGATTTACAATGAAATTACAATATACTTTTACAAGGCAATTTTTGCTTCGGGGGATTTTCCCCCGAACCCCCGCTGGGGGCCTGCTTTCCCCCAGACCCTGCAAAGGGGGTACCCCCTCTGCACTCCCCCGCGTGGAAGAGTGTACATACTTCTAGGGTGTAAATACTTCATGGGGTATAAACATGACTGAAAGCAAGGACCTCTGAATCAAGAAGATAATCAGGCTCCACAACCAACAATCTCCCACTTGGAGACTAATCTCAACAAATCCACCGCTGCTGTATATACTGGACTCTGAACCTTCTTAGACCTAGAAAATTTCTCATTTTCATCTTCATTCTTGAAGACCAACTGAAACTGAGCAGGAACTCAGTTTCTCCCTGGTTACTCCCTTTGTTAACATGTCTCCAGGATTTTGGCTAGTGTGTATCTTTTCCAGCTTCAATTTTCCATCTTCCAAGGAAGATCGTATGAAGTGGTACCTCAATTGTATATGCTTAGTCTTCGAATGGAAATCTGAGTTCTTTGCAAGGTGAATGGCACTCTGAATGTCAAAGTACAACCGGTTGTTCTCCTGCTTCTTTCACAATTCCTCCATAAACCTTTGTAACCAAATCATTTCTTTACTAGCCTCTATAGCAGCAACATACTTTGCCTCTGTTGTTGAAAGTGCAACAACCTTTTGCAGTTTCAAAATCCAACTTACTGTTGTTCCACCTATAGTAAAAACATACCCT
>JASDQU011507456.1:5237-16206 GCA_032191745.1 Picea mariana
GAAAACCCAACAAAAACTTCCTTATCATAAATAGCTTATACAATGTTCAAGAGATAACTCAAACCAATACAGATATTCCTATCCAAGAGATGTGCCACTCTTCTCCCTCTCTCCAACTGGTAATTGCAGCTTGTCTCATAAGAGAATGAGCAAGTGAGTTGTGTGTAAGAAGTGAGGCGCTAGCCTCTTATTTATATCAATCTGGCACGTGTGAAAGGTTACCATCTGGCAGGGCCAACCTCTCACTCTGGGTGGGTAAACCCACCTTTAATTAATTCTGGGTCTTCCATTATTACTGCGAGGGCCGACTTCTTATTCTGCACTTTGTAATTGTCCGATGACCAATCCGCAAAAGGGGTTTTGGTCCTTATACAATTACCGACATGATTAATCCTCAATGGGGATTAATCCAATAATAATAATAATAATAATAATGACATGATTAATCCACAATGGGGATTTAATCCAATAACAAAATAATAATAAGAATGCTCTTTGCAGTTACATTATTTCAACAAAGGTAAGTAGGAGTATTGACTAACTAAATAACACTTAATTCATACAAGTGATTTAGTCTAGGTCTCTAGGTGGGTAGGTACTAAGTAAAAACATAAAGGTATAAGGGTAAGAAGGTTTTATCATGCTATCAATCCCATGCTCGAGGGGTTATATAGTTGTACCTTACTAAGATGAATTAAAGAAGTGATCTAGGGATAATATAGTTCTAGTTATTTCGATGGGTAAATAGATGGTGTGTAAACAAGGGTAAAGGGTGAAAGGTTTCTTCCATGCCATGCTTACCATAATATTAATGGCATCATCAGTTGGGTGGGCAAAAGTCCCTCCATCGTCGTCCTAGGATTTTGACAGTAAATAAAGTCAAGGGTAAGGTGATCCAGTTCTGAAATGGAAGGTAGCCCTCCGCACTATATAAGGAAATTAATTCCTCAAGTGTTCTAGGGGAACATATCTAGGTTTGAAGGTGAATAGAAACATAAGGGTAGGGAAGGTGAATAGAAAGCAAGAGTGTCGTACTTACAAAGCATATTTAAGCAAGTGTAACATCTTCCTACTGGAAATGTGTGAAACCCGTCCAACAAGGCTTTCTGATTGACCATCATTCAACCAAGCCAGTTATGATCCATAATTGGGGTAGCAAGAGAAAGGGGAGCATTCCTTGACTACTCAACTCCATCTAGATGTGTCTCGTTTTAGCAGTAATTCATTCATAGGGAAGTTTCGATCCGATCTCACAACAGTCTAAAATAAAGATAAAGTTAAATTTTCCTAGTGGTACCCCCAGAATATATCAGGAATTTTTGTCGAACTCCCGTTAAAAATGCTCTATGTAAATGTCCACCAATGCGAGGCAGTTCAAGTTCAAGTAAAGAGAAAGGTGGGTGTAAGGTCGTCGGTCTCACATGAAGTAAATACAAGTATAATAAAGTTTCTATGCTCTCTGAACTAATTACAAGTATATGGGGATAAAGTCTGTCCCTCCTGAAAAGAATCATAGTGATACCCCTAACTAAGAAGATTCATTCAATAAGACACGTTGTGGGATCGGTAAGCTGGGTAAGTTAGGTATGGAATAGAGGAGAGTTAAAGCAGGTGGGAAGCTGGTAATAGTTCCTAATGAAAGGCAGGCAGGCATATTCTAGTAATGCTAACTGGGATCTATGAATCTCCTGACAATGGTTTTTGGTTGTCTTAATGATTGGTATCTGGTTGGGTGAATCTTGTCTCGTCTTGTCCTGTTCCGACAAAGTCTAGTGGTACCTACTCTTAATGAGGGAAGTGTTAAGAGGGAACAAAACCCCCCTCGTACTACCCATCACCAATAGACACACCATCACTCACTTTATTCCTCCCTCCCAATCAAACAAAGAATCCCAACCCTTCTTTCTTGCTTTCTGATTAACAAAGACCCTTCTTTCTTTTGTACAATCTTGAAACCCAACCAATCAAAATCCTCTAGACCAATCTAGTTGTTGTTCATCCAACCAATCCATTTTCACAAGAACCAATCCCTCCAGGTCCTTCTTTATACATATCCAACAATCCATTCCAATAGACCGACTATCATTATTATAATCCAACAAAAAAGGAGGGAGTGATCGACTAATATTCCAACCTACCGGCACAACCAATTCAACCCAACCAACTTGTCTATTTGATAAAAGAGAAGTGAGAAGAATCCCTTGTTTCTGACTGAGCGATTGATATATGTAGGCACCCCTAATTGCCTGCCAACTTGTCTTAGTCTCAAATTGAATAAGGTATGCGTTCTAATTGGTTGTCACTTGAGTGCCCCTAAGTCTAGGCCTACCTGCCAATTCTTTATTGATTTATCATCGAGATATGCCCACTCTCTTTCCTTATTCTTTCTGGTCAGTTTCAAATCCTGATCGCCCAGTTTCTGCCTGATCATTGATCGTTAGAAAGAGGTAGGTATTACCCACTCGTCCATCTGGTCCTAATTGAGGTGAGGTGAGGTGAGGCTATGATGTATGTAGGGATGCATATAGGACTAACTAATAGGTTAGAAACCTTGTCCACCCTTGTTTGTCCTTAGGAAGGTTAGTCCCTAGGTGTAGTTGTGATGACGATGATACTAAAATAGGAGATGACCACTCCACTCCCCCCCTGTCCTCTTCTCCTCGATATTATCTTTCCTTCTTCCTTGTTATATATAATATATAATATTGATTTGAAAACAAAGGATAGATAGAGATAGATAATTTACTCGATGCAGTGGGAATTTATAGGATCCATGAACCGAATGACAGTGATTATCTCCCCAATGAATCACATTCAATTGATAAGATCATCTACCTTATCAATTGAGAGGATCATCCATATCCACCTTAGAGGGAAGCTATCGACATACTTCCCCACCTGGGTCTGCCGCCTATCCCTATGGATGATCCCTTAGCAATACCTATGGATCCATACCTTTACTATTAATATATACATATATATATATATATATATATATAGTAAGGGTACCCTCGACCCTACGGGGAAGGAAGAAAGGGGTTTTGATGGAAAGGAAAGGATCAATATCAGTAGAAGGATAAGATAAATATCAGTAGGTAAGAGATAGTTTACCGGGAAGGAAAGGAATCAGGAGGATCAGAAAGGAAATAAATCGGGAGGATCGAGAAGGAAAGGAATCAGTAAGAGTGTTAAGGGATCAATATCGGTAGGAGAAGTCTCGGTAAGAGAGGAGAAGTATTTGTAGAAGGATAGGATCATTTAACTCATTCCCATACCGACAAGGGGTATTGATAGGATCCATAGCCATATGATAGGATAAGATCCAACTGCTAGGTAGGGTAAGAAGAAAGGATAGGCCAACCACCCAGGTGTTTGCCTATCCCTTGCCTTTATCAATATGTATAAATCCTTCTTCCGTTATCCATTATAGATTCCCTTGCCTATGGATTCGTCCCTGATAAAGGAATATAAGTAGTTAATTAGGCGCTCTGCGAAAGATGTCAATTGAGCGAGGATCTCTTTCTCTATCTCAATTGATCAATTGATATATCTCCTACTTTCTTTCTTTTTTGATACCCCACGAATTCTACTACTACTTTTTTCTGAACTGAACAAAACTCCTGTAATACGCTGGAGTCGAAATACTGGAACGGGAAGATCCCTACCCAATGGGCCTAGACGGATCCCTATTGAATAAAGGAAGAAGAGGGAAGAAAGCATATTCCCTCCTAACCCCACTAATTACCTGCCTCGCGCTCCTCTTTCTTCTGGTGACATGCACATCAACAACTAGGTCAGCCCTCCAGATGCTGGTACACCGGCGACCGGATAGACAACCAGACGAGCTAACAATGCCATTCCTAAATAGACACAACAGGGTGGTGCCTCCTTCCTTACCTTCCCGCCCCGCAATGTGTGGTGAAGTGGCATTGACACCTTGAACGATTACTCTTTCTCTCCTAGACATGGATAATTTTAAGGATGAAAATTTATAGTAAAATGTAGAAAACTGGGCTAATATTACTAATCTTTTATATGAAAAATATAAAAAATTTAGCAATATTTTTTTCAAAAATTCAAATTTATAAGGATTTTATATAATTTATTTAAAATTTTGATGATTTTTAAGGTAAAATAATTATATTGTATTGAATTTGGGAGAATCATTTTTAGAAAAATGAAAATTGACAAATTTGTTTTGAGAAACACCATGAAAAATTAATCCTTTGCAAAAATTATCCCCTAAAATCATATATGCTACCGGAATAGAAGGCAAGAGCTGCTTCCTTTCATCCTCGAATGCTTCCTTCTAACCGACGGGCTTAGCTTGTTAAGGATATTCATAGGTTCTTATTTGCTTTTGATGGTTCTATTTTGTGGGGGCCGACTCGCTGGTAGCATGCAAGCACCGGTAGCTGGTAACATAAATCACTCGTAGCATGCAAGCACTAGGCATAGTAAAGTCACCGCTGACAATCTTTGATCAATCCAACATTTTTGTCAGTGTTGATTTGGAAACGCGTGATAAATCCACTTCTCGCTCGTTTCATCCCCTTCGATCACAGACAATCCCATGATTCATGTGAGGCCTGTTCTTACTGGATGTTGGCCGGTTACCGGCACCAATTGTCTGTAGCAATGGAATTTCACATAATATGTGAAAACTCGACTACCTGATTAGAGGTAGGTAAGGACCGCAAGATAGACTGGAATGAATGGAATAACCGCATTTGAAGTATTGGAAAGGTTGGCACAGCCATTTAACCCTGTAAGAAATTAATCAATTCTTCAATGCAATACTTACATATATAATAACATCATTGTTGAAGGATTTACCTTGTCAACTTGTATCGGATTGATCAATTTTTTTCTCAATTCTTCGAGAGCGTAATTACATATATAATCGCAGTTCGTAGATTGACGAAGCGATCGACAAAATGTCTAAAAAAAGAGACCAACGAGCTCTGAATATTTGTTCATCGATCGATATTCCTGGAGCGCCACCCAATAACTAACAAAGGGAAGTCAAGTCTGAGAAAAGCAGGGCGTTGAACCTAAAGCCATATCAATTTTATAACCTTAACCATGGGTATGCCAATTTCGGGAAATATATGAATGGGGATACTCTCTCCTCAAAATAGATCCCTATAACCCATCACAAGCGGAACATAAAGCCACTTACCGTGGTGTGTAAACCCAGAACAAAAAAGTACATCTGTCGGCCCAGGGAGATAGGCGAAGCTCTATTCTTTCTCCCTCTCATGAAATAGGTTGCGACAACTTAAGTGGATGGGTGATATAAGGCTTGGGCTCTGAAGAGGAGCAAGGATATCCCTTATCTATGGGATATCTACAAGGATATGAATAGGGAACCGACCGTATTACGCTCCCTTTTGGAGCTAATATAGGTAACCCTGAACTCCCGGGGCTTCCACCAGAACAAGTACGGGCGCTATCCACACATATCTAAGTTGTCACCTTGCTCCTTGGGGCCAACCCCTCTTTGATAAGGAATGAAACGAAATAATCAGAATTCTATGAAAGCTTTGGTTCGATGGTTGTTCCTCACTAACCAAAAGGATATAGGGACTCCACATTGAATCTAAGGCAGAGATAGATGGATATATCTTTGGATTTATATTCCCAAAGATGGCCCATAGATGGGAAGATAATCACTTCAAATTCATATTGAGTTTCTCTTCTTACCAATTGGTTTAATACTATAACATAAAAACCTTTTTTCATTCATGATGCCAAGAAATTCATATCAACTTCAAGAGATGGGGAGATAATCACTTCAAATTCATTTTGAGTTTCTCTTCTTACCAATTGGTTTAATACTCTAACATAAAAACCTTTGTTCATTCATGATGCCAAGAACTTCACAACATCTCAAAATGCATTGAAGAAAATAATGATTGATGTTGTTGGAGAAACCCTCTTACTAGTCAAGAAAATACTTATTCTCATCATTTGGAAAGACGTGTTCACAAAGATTCCATGAGCACAAAGAATGTTTTTAATTGGTGGGATGATAAACTACACAATGCTATCATCCTAGAATATATTGTTTGATATAATTGGAAACACTCACTTGTGTAAGACACCCAACCCCCTAAGTACCTTTTAAGGTATCGGGTATTAAAATTTCGCTTCTCTTTAACCACCTCAAAGCTTCTTCTCGAGGGCACCATCATATTCTTTTCATCAAGAGCTTTCCAATGACTATTACCATGCTCAAAACCAAGCTCTAGATCAAAAGTTATGGCCTTCTAAAATTTCTTAGGCCTTCATTGGCCAAAAGTCATCTCATCGCCACGTGGTACCCACTTGGCTCCATGTCACCCGTGTCCATCCGATGTGGCACTGACATGGCACCTGCCACTTGGCCCATCGGTCCTTGGATTATTAGGCTCACCAAATTCGACGACTTAGATTCACTTGGAGATTTTCATCATCTTTAGAGTTCTTCTCCATCAAAGTCATATGCCACCCCAACTAATATTCCCTGATGATATACACTGACACATCCATCCTCCAAATCCAATATCTCCCAAAATTTGACATTAAACAGTCCTTGTATCATTGACAGCTTGAACTTGCTTGGTGGTTAACATCCACCTCCTCATTCTCATGCTTATAAGTGAATAGGTGGGACCCATGTAGATCTATGACTGAGATTAATTTTATCCTACTCACTAATCTATGAACCATATCTCCTCTCATAGTTCTTCCCATCGAAGTCCCCTAGCAAACCCACACTTAGAAATCCTGATGGTTGTACCCTCCGATCAACGGTGGAGATTTTTCCACCCTCAGATCCAATGATTGACAATTAAGGGTGACAATCCAAAGGCCTAAGATTAAATGGGCCCATCGTCGATTCTTTGACAAATTAGATACTAACACATGTTCTTCTCAGGGATGTGTTGGTTGGCACGCTAGCATGACGCATCATGTTGATGTCATCTCCTCTCTCCTAGCGCTTATACACGATAAGGCATGGTACCAGGGGATGGAACCTTGTTCCTTGCACACAACATAAATGGTCGAGATTTCACCACTCAACCCTCTGATATATCAATGACCATCGTTGACTCAGAGCTCTCCTGACAGAATCCCAACACAACCTCACACACCACACTTYGACAAGCTTATAGATGAGATCAAYGGTCTAAAGTMCACTAGGAATTCTCTCGAAACTTAAATTCCAACRAATTCGATCATGTCGACGCTTCTAATTTGCATGACAATTAATCCATTCCATTTAACCTCTTCTTACTCAACCATGTGGGGCCCACGACATATCAACGACTGTCGTTACAATGAACCCACTCACCTATCAACAGTCCAAWTTACTTCTCAAAACTACTCTTGATTGAAGTATCTTTGTTCCAACTCTATTGACTACTCTGAATCAACCACTCCGACATATCAAATGGTCCTTTTTCATTTGATCCGATGGATTCAAAGTGTCTCGGAAGTTCCAACCAATCACTAGATAAGGTAGAATATCTCTTTTCCTAGGGGAAGTTCTCACGAGATCTAATGAATGTGATTCTACAACACTCTCTACGAGATCTACAGTCATCAAACTCCCATCATCGGAATCCCCTTTATATTCTCATTTCCAGACCTCTGACCAACCTTACACCGACGAACTATCAATTGGTTCTAATGATCCAGAATCTACCATAGCCATGCTTCGACAGATCAATGAGACCTATTGACTTGGAACTTCCCTCGTCGAAGTCCTGTTACAATCTAGCCCTTGATTGCTCTAATGAGTACCCCATCTAATCAACAGTCCAGATCTTCTTGCCACACCTATTCAACGACTTCAAATCATCCCAATTGAACTCAAGTTTTCCTTTAGGAAAAATATTTTGAACCTGGACTTAGCCAATTTTTTGAGGGTTCTTCAAAGGTTTTTCTTCAATTAACTACCCGAATTAGGACTTCATTTCCCATATATTCTTTTAGATCCTTTATCAAGGTTTACGAAGTCTTCAGTAGATCTCGCCTTGCTCTAAAAACCACTAAGGCATTCCCTCTTCGCCACTTATGTGGAGATTTACATCTCATGCAACTTTCCACTTCTAGATAGGGGGGTTTCACAGGGACTAAGGATCTTTGACTACACAAAGACCTTCCCATATTCTAGGGAACTTCTGCCACCATCCTTCTAAAGGAGGTTCATATCTCACAAGCTCTCCATTCAAATTTTCCATCTTCGTAGGGTTACACCCTACCTTTACCATGCCTATTGGAATACATGAATCAATTGGATTAATGATCATAGAAAACATACATAATCCATACAACCCTGTTAGTTACACAAGAATGCTAAATACACATTTTACAGCATGAGAACTTGAATATAATACAAGGATTTATTTAAGTTATACATGCATATCTATCTATGAAAGCATTCAGAGGATGCAGTCATTCATATAGTTCTACCATTACAAAAATACACAGACATGCAAAGAAACAACCAATCTACTCATCAAACAAGCTTACACCTTCATGTATACAATTACAGACACCAACACTTCATTATACTCAATTCACAATGTATAAGAATACTTATCTGTTCATAGGTTGCAACCAACCAATTGACTATTGGTGTACACTTTTCCACCCAACCATAGGTTGTGCTTGATCTGTAACTTCGGCAACATACCACCCCTGTGCCAAGCCATGATACCATCAATGAATCTCTCTCAGGTTCTCAAGAATATTGACATATGAAGGTTACTCTCTTGAACACCACCACTGGTAGTGAATTCCTCACCCCTCTTAGCTTAGGCCTCTTCGAGGTTTATCAGATGCCATCCAACATCAAGCTTGCACACTCTTAGCTTAGGTTGGGTTCCTCGACTCTCATATGAGTTTTGAAACCAAACCCTTCCTCTAAGACTTACGTCTCTCTGCCCATACGTGGGCTCCCTCCTACCTTCTTCCTTCTCTACCCCAAAAATATGATCTGGTCTCTTTCTTTCTGCACTCTTTTGCTTCTCTTGCATGCATCACTCAGGAAGGTTCTCGATCTATCCTCTTTCTTTTGTCAAAAGGAAAATCGTGGGTCGATCAAGGGGAATTTTGGTGATATTTTTTTCTATCCTCTAGCTGACATATTTCCTGTCACTTCAGTCATCCCTCCATACTTCCATTCATCGAAGGTGGTTAGTTTGTCAACCACCAATCCTACCCCATTAATTGATTTGCCTTGAAATCAGGGCTAAGGGAATTAATCTGTATATTTCCAAAATAATATCTCAATAAGGAGGTTTGGGTCATTTTATCATAATGAACCCCCTCAATAGGTTCCTTCATTCTTTCCTCTAGTGGTATCATGGCTAGTACTTTTAAGGCTACACCCATAAGTCAGCTAGTTGGGATTTTCTAACTAAGCATTCATACAATTATAATGTTTATATTTCCATGGCATGACAATCAATAAACATGATTAATTACATGTGGGGAAGACATGGGTCTTACAATCCCCTCCCCCTTAAAGGAACATCGTCCTCAATGTTCTTTGCATTACAACAACACCCATCATGCCTTCATCTTTCAACTTCTTTAGCAATTGTTGTTCCTCTTCTTGGTTCAGTCCTTTCCCAGACTCTTGGAATTTAACACATTCCTACAACAATTTCAAACAACAAGCATATTAATCCAATTTTATGCAAAGACATTTTATCCCTGTTCATAATTCAAGAGGAAAATTTTTACATATCAACACAATACTTATTTGTGTAGTTCATGGATCTGCATCCATATGGTTGTCACATTTACTCAACTCACTCTTTTTCCCTTGACATACTCACTATTCTCAAGATCCCAATCAACAGATTACAAGAGTTACCGAATTCTCCTCTTCCTTGCAGTCACTCATCTTCCAAGCTCAGGCTCAAGCATCCCCTTCTCTTCTATACAATCCCTCGAGCGATCCATCTTGCCTACCAAGGATTTCTTGCGCAAGAAAAGCTTCAGAGACTTCACCGAGTCTTACAACTGAGGCGTCTCCCAATATTGATCTTCCTAAGCATCCCTCCGACCCATGTTAACACAACATAACATTATTTATGGTGATCATGGCATATCACAGGGTTCTCATGTCACAACAATAACCTTTTTTCCACACTTCCCAGCTTGACAACCATCATCTATCCCTCTAGGAAAAATATGTAATCTCACCTGTATCACATGTATACAATGAATTCATGAGATACCATAATTATTTTAATCAAAATTTTAAAATATGGTACCCACATATTTCAAATTTCACATTCCCATTTTCAGATTTGTTCCATACAGGAACCAAATCCCGCACGTATGATGATTTCCTTCTCATAACAATTTGGCTCTTTCATAACCAACAAAAATTGGTCTTCCTTATGAGCTTACAACATTTCCATATTCAAGACCCTTCTTCCTACAATTCCATCTTCAGACAACTAAATAAATTGTTAGTTCTCATGCACATTATACTTTCATTGCACACTTGCAGTGGCTTTCAAACAATTTCCAAAATCTGTGCATACTAACAATTACATAAAATTCATCTATTAAATAAAATAAATTGTCTTTCCTTAAAAATACATCATTTAAACATACCAATCCTTTCAAAATGGAATCAAACATTAAATGAATTTAATCAATGTGCCAATGTCCATGGCCACATTCACACACAATGCACCCTTGCATTGATGTCCGATTGCCACACTTTATGATAGAAACTTTGCCATGGTGTGTTGGAACTCATCCAAACTCTCACCATATGGCTAATTTATTCTCATTCATTATTATAGTATGAATGTGCTTCCTTCTATGAACTAATCATAACCTCAAATCGACATAACATCATATGCAATTATGAAAAACAAAAAAATTTCACATGATGCATCCATGCATTATTTCTTTACTAGTGGCTAGGGTGCCAACACTCATGGCCACCCAA
>JASDQU011507457.1:5646-19667 GCA_032191745.1 Picea mariana
AATATTAACAACTTCAATAATCGACAGAGTATTCAATTGAAGCTAAATTAAAACAATCAAATCTATCCCATGATCAATCGAATCAAAGCTAAATCCAATCAAAGCTAATTCGGGAAACTAGATTCGATTAATCGAAACAAAATTATATACAATAATGCATGCTTATGTGTCAAAGCAAATCCACGGTGTAAACAGAGTTGTGGGTTTATCATATAAATAGGTGATAATCATACCAGTGAGGTTGCTCGATCTATGTGAATTTTGAATTGACGACCGCTGTAGCCGACTCCACGTTCTTGAACAAAATCGAACCTGTTGTTCATTGTTTCTTATCAGTTGATGGCATCTTTGCCTTTTGACTGGTGAGCTTTGCAACTTGATCTTCCATAGCATGAATTCTGGACTGCAGCATTGGCATGTAGAGGTAATACCTTTCTAACCATGAGCCACACTGATCACATGGTGGAGCAGCCAGTTCGGATAGAATAGGAGGGGTTCTTGACGAGTCACCGGGGTTTTCACAAGGCATTTTGATGCCAGGAAAATTAGGATCACTTTGCAAGCAAGGTGGTAGGCTTTTGAAAAAATCGTATGAGGGTTTGTCACACAGACCTTCAGAATAGGGATACTCACTTGCCAGGTAACGTTCCACCTCTGAGTCAAAATCTTCACTTACCATAATAGGGTCGGGATTGACAGGAACTTTCGATTTGTTTCTTTCCATGCGAGAGATTAACCAGGCATTCTTCTTACCTTTGGAATTCATAGTAGGTTTGGTCTTAGGCTTTTTAGCCACGGGTTTAACGTTTTCCACATCCTTGGTGACAGAATTGGGTAGGTCAATAGGAGATTCGGGTAGAGGTTTAGGTAACAGAGCACTGTAAGGCACAGGGGGTACTGACTTGCTCTCGCTCACCACAGGTTTTTCAACCTGTGGTGGGCTTGAATCATCAAAATTATTGCATTTAAGAAAATCATTCCAACAGTCTCGGCGTAACCCCAAATGACAAACCACAACCATTTTAATTAACCCAAAATGAAATAGGTTGGTATTGGTCTGGTTCCTCTTATATCTTTTAGACATTTTAAACAGATTCCTGTGTAGGTAATAAGGCATATTAAGCTCATAGCCCATGAAAAACATAAGTATCCAAAGGTGGTACAAGAAAACGAAACCATACCTGCCCTCACAGGTAATGAACTGCTTGGTTGTCATCAGCAAGTCGTGCCATCGTTGATTTAACATGTTCGCGGGCAAACCTTTGTCACAGGAGCTCACCCTTCGTGACTGGAAGAGCAATGTCCACGGGACATCTTCCACTTTGCAATTTTTTGACCATCTCTACCCGACAGCAGGCAGACCGGTAGCTAAACTGAGAAATTTCTCATCAATTTCCAACTGCACATCCCCAACCTTGGCTCAGCAACCATCAAAGGTTAATTCAAATTGCCGAGCCATGCTAGGGTTATAGCCATCAAACTTTCGTATGAACGGGAGCCATTCGAATTTCTCAAGGTCACTGTAAGGACCGTCAAACATCAGCAAAGCTTGGCAACCATTGGGCTCACCCCTTACGACTGGAGCCATGGCGCGGGTGCACGGTAGGGTTGGGATAAACACACAGGAGCAAAATCGTTTGGGCTAACAGCTGAGAACGATGAAAGGGGAGGAAAATCAATATGCGCGTGCAAAGGTGGTGGGTTAGCTCACCGCCATGCAAAACATTAATGGAAGAGTACAACGTTGTTCCATCAATCATAACATGAACCAAAATATTCGGCCATCCCAAGATTTAAATGGTGAATGATAATATACCAATGTGCCAATCTATGGTTTGAAACCATGAATGTTCAACGTAAAATCAAACCCATAAATCAAACATACGCCAAGTAATAATTCAAACCATAAAATCAAAACCCAAAAGTTTAATCAATGYGCCATTGCATAACTTCAAACTATTGCCRTTCAATATAAAATCAAACTCATATRTTAMCCATGCGCTTGTTGCATAATATGTAATCAAAGTTTATAAAACATTGTGACAAGAGATTTCATAAAATCGATAAGCCAAGGGCTTACAATAACAAGGATCACATAAAAATTAAAATCAACCATGACCCCTATAGAATCAAATATAACCCATAGATTTACCTGCTCAATGCCTTATCAATCAAATAAAAATCGAGTTGCGAAATCAAAGTGAGAATAAGCACAGTTCGAAAAATCATTCCAGCCACTTAATAATAAACCAAAGGTAAGTACCAATCAGAATATCGATGAGTAGATCATGACAATTCAAATAACGATGGAGGACTTTTCATGCTTTCATTCGTGAAAACTAGATTGAAACCAATTTCCAAATGTCGTATGAACTTAAAATATCTTCTGTTTTTCAAAATGTGACGTCAATTTGAAGTTCAGTAGACGTAGGTGTAGGCAGCTTTTAAGGCAATAGAAAAAATTGTATTGGCTGCCAACAATGGCGACACACTGGTAGAAGCAGTTATCTCTGTCGAAAAAAACAAATTCAGATTAGGACAACAAAGAAAAATTCAACTCAAAAACAACAACCAGAAAATCGTGCAAACATCATCATTTACTATCTTTTCCAGCGATGTTTTAAAAGACGAAAACTAATAACATTCTTAAGGTCAGCAAGTCACGATTTTTATGATAAAATATTCAATACTATTGGCATAGCCACTACTGCCAGCAGGCGTCCATAGCCTCGACAAGGTTGCCATTTAACCCACTCGGACATCCGTATCCTGTCAAGAAGTTCTAGATCAGGTTAAAGGACATTAAAGAGGTTTCTCATATTTTTTTACAGATTTTCATGTACCCGACATTGCCTTGCTGCCAGCGGGCCTGTTCAGTACCCCAACGAAGTTGTCTTGGCATCATGCTTGCATTTACCCGCTGCCATCAAACCTGTTCAGTATCCCGACAGGTTTACAAGCACTTCCCACAGCTCTTATTAACATTTTTATTTTGTTTTTCTTTTGTGTATAGCTGAGCGGGGTGACGCTGAAAAATCTTGATTATTTTGTCATATTTTTCAGACCTCATCAGAATTTTTTGATACTGTCCTTTATCCAGCTCTGGAAATGTTTTATTTCTAAAACAACTTGCTATAACAGGGAGATATATTTTTTTAGTCATTCCTTTATGGAAAAGGAACAGCGTAAAAAGATAATAGATGATCATGACAAACTTTGCTCAGAGATTGAAATCAGTAAACTTCTTTCAAACAACAAAATTTTCCAACATAAATATAATTTTCAAAAATATATCACTGATGTTCGTACAACCTTTCAGAAGTTATTTCACCGAAGAAAATTTTCTATGGTCTTGGTCTAAATGGCTCAGTGCACAGGTATGCATATCTTTCAAAAACATAGAAATAAACTGATCAATCAAATCAAAATCAAAACAAGAAACAAACGAAAAGAATGCAAACAAAAGAAATATTTACATAATATACAAGGGTGGTAATCAAGCAAAGTATCTTTTCAGGGCTTGGCCATTCACCGGATAGGTGTCAAGCTGCCCTTCAAGATTCTGCAATCAAAAGGAACTAGGACCCAACTTTTCAGCAATCAAAAATGGCCCAAGCCACAAATTTTGAAACTTGGTGTGCTCACCCTTTCCTTCGTGTGGTTTGTCCCACTTTAAGACGAGATCGCCTACTTCAAAATTCCTATCAGAAGCAGAATTAGAATCGAACCAACTCTTAATAAGCTGTTGATGTTGGTCTAACTTACACTTAGCTTGGGTTCTTACTTCTTCTAACTTCATCAAAGCGTTAATACGGCTTTCTAAAGGAGGACAATCTTCTTCTTGAAATTTTTGTGACAATTGGAGTGAAGGAAGAAGAATGTGAAGTGGCAGAATGGCTTCTCTGCCATAAATGATAAAAAAGGGGGAATTACCTATAGCGGCTTTGGGTGTTACCCTATCATCCCACAGCGCATTTAGCAGTGCATTGTGCCAGTTCTTGTGATTTTCAGCCACGGTTCTCTTGATAATTTTGATCAAGTTCTTGTTTGTTGATTCTGCTAAGCCGTTTCCCTGGGGGTAGTAACTAGCAGAATACTTCAGCTTTATCCCTTTTTCTAAGGCGAACTCACTCATCTCAAGAGAAGAAAAGTATAAAGCATTATCAAAGACTAGACAATCACGGATAGCAAAACGAGTGATGATATTCGAGTTCAGAAAAGCGATCACCTAACTTGTGTTAACAGTTCTTAGCACGGCAGATTCAGACCATCGAGTAAAGTAATCAGTGGCTATCACAATATACTTGTGCTTTTGTGAAGATGAAGGGTTCATAGGACCAATGATATCAAGGCCCCATTGCTAGAAAGGAGAATCGACTGAAACGGGTTGCAAGGGGAAGGCTGGCTTTTGCAATCGCCCTGATGCTTTTTGACAATTGATACATTTACGGCACAAGGCATGGGAATCTCTAAAAAGTGTCAGCCAGTAATAACCAGCTCTTAAAACCTTATGAGCAGTGGTGTCTCCACCGAAGTGACCACCAGCTTCTCCTGCATGCAACTCAAGCAAGACTCTTTCTGCTTCGTCTTTTTCAAGACAACACATCAGTATGCCATCACAATTTTGACGAAACAGTATACCATTAACTAGATGAAAGGAGGCGGACTTTAGTCTCAATGCTCTTCTTTTGGCTGGGTCAAGGTGGCGGGGTGCTGATCCATGTTCAAGACAAAATCTAATATCGTCGTACCAAGGACTTACGAGGTTTTGTTCACAACAAATCAAACTCTGATTGCGTTGTTCTAGGTTTGACGTATCACTATCTTCTTGTTGTTTAGTTTCTGAATAAACAACCAACTTACACAATCCTTGGCCTCTCACGATCTGTGCTGGGGTGATTTCTAATTCATACTCCTGCAAGGAGGTGACCCAGTTGGCTCTTTTCTCTCCTAACTCCTTTTGCACTAACAACTTCCTCACGGCAGGGTAGGGGACAATGACCTTCGTCCTTGACTTCAAAAGATAGGACCGGGAATGCTTAACTACCTTGAAGACAGCGTAGGCTTGCTGATCGACTGGTGGATAGTTAAGTTCAGCACCTTTGAAAGTAGAGCTCATAAAGGCGATGGGTACTTCGTTGTTCTCAGAATTCTTCTGAGTTAGGACCGTGGCATAGGAACGATCAGAGGCAAAATTATAGAGTGTAAAGTCTTGAGACAAATCAGGGCTCATGAGAGACGGAGCATCTATTATGGCCTTCTTTATAGCATTGAAAGCTTGGTTTTCTGCAGGTCCCCAGTGATATTGGGTGTCTTTCTTAATCAGGATCTGGAGAGGCCTGACCATTTCGAAGAAACTGGGGACAAATCTTCTCACGAAATTAATCTGGCCTACGAAAGACTGCATGGATTTTTTGGAGGTAGGTGGGGGAAGTTTAGCGATGACTTGGGTCCTCTCGGGGTCAATAATCATTCCATCACTAGACACAATGAATCCTAGTAATTTACCCTGTTCTACTGTAAAGATGGACTTCTTGGGGTTCAAGGAGATGCCGTATTTACGACATCGTAGCAGAACGGCTCGTAAGTGAGCTAGATGATCGTCTTTGTTTTTTGAATAAACGGTCACATCATCTAAGTAGACTACTACGGAGTGATTTATTAAGCCTCTAAAAGCAATGTCCATTGCTCTCTAAAAGGTAGTACCAGCATTAATCAATCCAAAAGGCATTTTGCGATAAGCATAAGTGCCCTACGGGGTACGGAAGGTAGTTTTCAGTTGGTCTGGCGGAGACATCAAGACTTGGTTGTATCCAGAGAAACCATCTAGTAAAGATAGCCTCTTGGAAGTAGATACTTGTTGAAGGATCTGTTCCATGGGAGGGACAGGATAATTATCTTTGTCAGACGCTTTGTTGAGGTTCCGGAAATCGACGCATAGTCGAATTTCCCCATTTTTCTTCCACACTGGGTCAAGGTTGGATACCCATTGAGTATGTCTAATAGGAAAAATTATTTTAGCACTTAGGAGTTTATTCAATTCTTTTTGTACGGTCGGTTCTAGTTTAGGATGCATTTTCCTCAGTTTCTGTTGGAAGGGTAAGGTTTGGGGCTTCATCGGGATGACATGCTGTATAATATTAGGATCGAACGTTTTAAGATCATCGTAAGTCCATGCAAAGACATCCTTGAATTCTTTAAATAATTTAACAAAAGCATCTTTTTCTTGTCTAGAACATCCCAAGCCTAAGTTGATACACTGAGGATTTTCACTAGTCCCTAAATTGACTTTTTCATAAGACAATGAGGAACTGTTGGTTTTGCAATTGACCTTCTTTTTAAATTTATCTTCAAAATCATAAAACTTTTCTAGTCTAACAACAGATTTGGGTATGAGATTTACCATGTCCGATAGAGCTTCTGGAGATTTCGGTTTACCGTAAAATCGTGCAAATTGTCGTCGTGTGTTTGTTCATCTATCACAGCGCCTTGAAAAGTTTCTTCCATGTGCAGAAAGATAATGATTTGTTGATCATCATCAAATACTCTCCAGTTTGTGATATTGTCAGGAACAGATGGTCGAAACAATAGCTCCACGGAGAATGCGTACGGGGATAAGCCTTCTACAGGAAGAAGTTTAGAGGCAACATTAGCTAGCAGATCTACTTCAGCATTATTTAATCTAGGGATGGAATTTATATTAAAAGCAGAAAATTTGTTCATTAAACTCCATACCTCAGACTGGTAACATTTGAGATGCGGGGAAAGACAGTGTATAGAATCTCTTACCTGCCTAACCACTATCGCAGAGTCGCTGAATACAACCAGATTTTGAATGTGCATGTCCAAGGCTTTTCTGAGACCTTGCAGTAAAGCCTCATATTCTGTAGTATTGTTAGTACATTCAAATTCTATCCTACAAGCCAATAATGTTTTGTTACCTGTCGGATCGATAATGATGCATCCTGCACCAGCTCCTTCTTTAGACTTGGAACTGTCAAAATATAAAGACCAAATTTGATTTCCATCGGGTTCATGAGATTGTTGCATAGAAGTTGTTGGTTGCGTACATGTCACGATCTTGGACTACTGTTCCGGGTGGTTGATAGGTGAAGCTTCAGCCATGAAATTTCCGAAGAAGGTGTCCATCCCTTGGACTTCAGGTGAATCAGCAGGAGGTATGTATGGTTCATTTGGGTCATTCAAGTCTGTTACCGTGAACTTGAGGTAACACTCATGATTCACCCTGATCTTGTTAGGCTTACCATTTTCTGGAATCCATAAGTGAGACCAGTCCGTCGCGAAGTAACCATGTAGCTGCTCCGACCAGTCCCTGCTCAAAAATAGACCATATACTTCTGGAATATCCACCACAATTATATCAATAACCTGATGAAATTTTGGGTTAGACGATAATCTAATCAATACATTTTTCAGTTCACCTATAACTTTAACATCTGTTCGATCAAGTTGTATGATTTTCAAAGAAGATGGCTCCACTTCGGCGTTAATCTTTTGGAAGACAGACCAGGGCATCACATTGGACGATGCTCCTGAGTCAACCATACAATTATGCACATTTCTGTTGAATATTTCGAAAGTTAAAAGAAAAGGAGGTACATTCTTGCGAGTACTTAGAGTTGTAGCTTGTGGTTTCTTACTCGCATTTTCTAATGCTACTTTATCTACATTATTTGTGTTATTTACATTATTTACATGATTTACAGGAGGTACAGAAAGGCTTCCTTTATCTTGAGGATCAGGATTATTTTTTGTGGAAGTCTTCTGTGAAACTTTGCTTTGCACAACCTTATTACCATTTGAGTTACCATTCTTGCCATTATCTGAAATATTTTGCAACATCTTCTGTAACAAAAATGGAAATTTCAACAACTCATAAATAGAAATGTTAGCCCGTAATTTTTTAAGATCTTCAAAAACATCATAATCTAATTTAGGGCTAGCATTACTTTGTTTAGTTTCTACTGATTTAGATGGATTTGGAGGTAAAGTTGTAGTGTTCTCAGCAGGAGGTTTGTTTTTTGTCTTACTCCTAGTGTTGTAAGGGTGAACAGTCTCAAAGTTAGCTTGGAAGATACTATCCGAGAAGTGTCCAAAGATGTTTGGAGAAGACTCTTCTTCTTGAGTTATTTCCTGCTCGACTTCCTCTTGAGGTATGTCAGGAGGCATCAAGTCCTCTTGGGCTCCTAGAATTGTCTGGAGAGCGCATTGCAAACTTTCTAGGTTCAAGCCTTCGGGGTTTGGATTAGGCCGGTTGGCGGGGAAAGGCTTTCGGAAAGGAGGTTTGTAGGGTCCTTTACTCGAAGAGGCTTCCTCAATCGACCTTTTTAAATCTATAACTTGATTAGATAATTTTTGTACAACTTTAGTTAAATGTTCCAAATCATATTTTTTAGGTTGTGTTTTGTTTTGTGTAGGTCTGGGGAGAATTTCAATCTTCTTTTTGGAAGAAGAAACAGTCTCAGTTTCATTGCTAGAAGAATCCTTAAGACTAAGTATATCTTTTTCAATCTGAGTAGCCTCTTCAAAAGCTTCTAACAACGTGGCCTTTTTGGATCATTTAAACCAAATAGCTATACTTTGATGTAGAGCTTTAGTGTAATAAGCTATTACAAAACTCTCAGCAGGCATAGAGTCTGCAGGGATTCGATTTTTAAGGGTTAAGAATCTTTGATTAAAATCTTTAACTTTTTATTTTGAGTTCATTTTTAGGATCGAAAGATCCATGACTAAGACTTCCGGAGGTTTGCCATCTCCGAATTTTTCCAAGAAGCATGACTCAAACTTTTCCCAAGACACTATGGTATGGGGTTGTTGGGCAAAGTACCAAGTGGACGCATTACCCTCAAAGGTGTAAGGGAACAACCTACAGACAACATCTTCATGTTCAACGTTACGGAGTCTGATGGCTAACATAAATTTTTTGATATGATCTTCGGCTATCTGTTTTGAATCAGGATCAAACTTAGGAAGCCATTTCTCTGGGTGCTTGGGTAAAGGGTGCTAGGCTCCAGGTACAGCTACAGCATCCTGGTCCAACCAGGGTCTAGCAGGGTTGTTCTGATTTTCCATTGGGGAATTGGGTGTGGAAGGCTGAGAAGGTGGATTGCCTTCGTCTGAAGAGGAATCTCCTCCAGAAGAGGAAGGAGATGAAGGAGGTGGTGAAGGAGGTATCCCAGATCCTCCTGCAGTAGGATTTGGATTTGGATCTAGAGAATTCACAGCAAGGTCAATGTTACCTAACTGTTCTCTGATATCAGAGAATTCTAACGATTGACCCCACGGGCGGTTTGGTTTCCTAAGACTAGATAAGGCACTGTGAGTTTTGATAAGAGATTGACAAACAATCTATTGGGGATCACCACCTGTAGGATTACGGGTTGTTGGCTCAACTGTGATTTGCGGATCTTTGGTTGAAGTAGTTGTTGTTTGAGGGGGGATATTATCTTGTGAACGGCTTCTAGTCACTATAGGTGTGCGATTAGGTGGGGGAGGAGTCTTGCGACCACCTCGTGCCATTAATTAAGTTCAGGCCCTCCTTCTAGCGCCATTTGTTGACGGGCGAAAAATGTCCGTCCATCAATTAAGAGAGTGGAACCGGTCCGGGGTTGTCTAAATAACCCAAGCCGTTTGGAATGAACCACCCTGACGAGTTTAACGACTCCGTTGTCTGCTCTAAGGTCTTTTAAGAAAACCCAAGAGAAAACTAATCTAACTAAGTAATCTAACTAAAACAAATAAACAAACTAAAACTAAATAAAACTAATAAAACAAACTAAAATTAACTAAAACAAACTAACAAACAAAATAACACACTAATCTAATTAAAACAAACTACTAAATTAAACTAAAACTAAATATAAACTATTCTAACTATTATATACAACCTACTAATTACTATTATAATAACTCAAATCAACTATCTAATTAACAGCTGCAATATTAATTATTCACAAAATGTACACTTTAAACAACCTACAGATTTAATTAAAACCTGCAAAACTCATGTGTTTTCTTCCCTAAGACAGTGAATAATCTTTTTGATTTTTTGTATTTTATGAAAAAGAAATAAAACTACTGAAATTAAGCAATCTAATATATTTACTGAAATTAAACAATGTAATATATCAAACAACTATATCTAAATAAACTTATATCTGAACTAAACTACTAATGAAAAACAGTAAACAAAAGACTAACTGACTTGGAAATGCTCCAAGTCTGCCCTGTGTGTGATGGCTTCAAAGCTGGTCGGAGGAAAGAAACTTGCACCGGTTAGTCCATGAGCTTCTCGTAAATGATTGGCTGTGCTGCTCCTTGAAGTGTTTTACAGGACAAACAAGACATAAAATAAAATCATAACAATCTTATGATTATAAATTCCTACAATAAGGGAAACCTGTTATGCAAAAACTTATATATAACAATTCAATTCATGAAGAAGATAAACCTGTTATTCACAAACTGAATTAGACAATTGTTATGTCTTTTATACACTTGGAAGAGACAAGATATGAATTACAATGATTAAAATTATATCATTTGCATTTGATTTAGATAGCTAAAGTAGTCATAAACCATACACAAATTGATATACACAACATGAAACAAAATGTTGATATAATGAGAAGCTAAAGTTGTGACAAAACACCAAATTCTGCTTCAGTCTATATTAAATCTTCATATCCTTGTTCTCCCACAACTGAGGATCATGATTATTACAAAAATCATAAGTATATATAGGTCTCTTCACAAGGTAAAACTTCCTTGTGGATAATATCAAATTGTTTTACATAATCTGGGAGATATCCCAAAATCACCTAAACTAAGAAAATAAATTGCAAGGGAAATCTTTGAAATATCCCCTAACTGCTCATCAACTCAATTGCAATTTCGAACTTACCTACAATAGAACACAAATATCAAATTAGAAAGATATTTCAGTAACAAAATAACAAAAATTTGATCCTACAGACTTAGCTACAGAATCATCTGATTCTGTAGCTAGTCTAAAATAGCATACAGGACCAGATAGCAATCAAATGAAATCTTTTCAAAAGAATCAAATCCATTTTAATTTTCTTTTAACAAATATCCAAAACGAATCACTATGATTCCAATGAGTTTATCATTCAAGTTTAACCAAATCGAAAAGTGATTCAAACGAGACAGGGTAAGGATGTTTTGTTTTTCAGTTGCCATAAAATCAGGTCAAATCATAACAGGACTATTTCATAACAAATGAAATCAATGGTGAACCAAATCGTATAAGATACAATGCAATCATAATTGATACAAGCATAATCGAATTCAATCATAATTGATTCGTTACTGCTGTATAAGATTCATATTGTTTTAATCAAATGCCAATAAAGAAAGGTTGTTACGATTATTGCCAACATGCAACATGCATAACAACATCAAACTTAGCCATAGATTTCGATCGTAGAGTGTTACACAGTCAGCAAACAGGATCACATAATGATCGTAACCATCAACATCGATGATAACCATAAACTGGGCAACAATCAAATCGAATCATGACTGAGTCAAATATAGAAACAAATCGTAATCTTGGGCATGATCAATTTCGTTCAACAAATCAAATTTAAACAATATATTTGTTGCAATATAAACCGAGCTGATATCACGGTCAAACGATGTGAATCGAACAGTTGCAATTTGGTTATGCATTAACAGAATGATATTCGAAACACGGAATATAACATTATAACAGTTATGCCAACCATATCGTGTAGAACATAACCAATTCAAATCGAATCCATTGACTCTGTTCAAAATTAGAATACCAGAAACGACCTGTGTTTAGAAAATATTAACAACTTCAATAATCGACAGAGTATTCAATTGAAGCTAAATTAAAAMRATCAAATCTATCCCATGATCAATCGAATCAAAGCTAAATCCAATCAAAGCTAATTCGGGAAACTAGATTCGATTAATCGAAACAAAATTATATACAATAATGCATGCTTATGTGTCAAAGAAAATCCACAGTGTAAACAGAGTTGTGGGCTTCTCATATAAACAGGTGATAATCATACCAGTGAAGTTGCTCGAGCTATGCCAATTTTGAATTGACGACCGATGTAGCCGACTCCACGTTCTTGAACAAAATCGAACCTGTTGTTCGTTGTTTCTTATTAGTGGATGGCATCTTTTCCTTTTGACTGGTGAGCTTTGCAACTTGATCTTCCAGAGCATGAATTCTGGACTGCAGCATTGGTACATCGAGGTAATACCTTTCTAACCATGAGCCACACTGATCACATGGTGGAGCAGCTGGTTCGGATAGAACAGGAGGGGGTTTTGACGAGTCATCGGGGTTTTCACAAGGCATTTTGATGCCGGGAAAATTAGGATCACTTTGCAATCAAGGTGGTAGGTTTTTGACAAAATAGTATGATGGTTTGTCACACAGACCTTCAAAATAGGGATACTCACTTGCAAGGTAACGTTCAACCTCTGAGTCAGAATCTTCACTTACCATAATAGGGTCGGGATTGACAGGAACTTTTGATTTGTTTCTTGCCATGCGAGAGATTAACCAGGCATTCTTCTTACCTTTGGAATTCATAGTAGGTTTGGTATTAGGCTTTTTAGCCACGGGTTTAATGTTTTCCACATCCTTGGTGATAGAATTGGGTAGGTCAATAGGCGAGTCGGGTAGGGGTTTAGATAACAGAGCACTGTAAGGCATAGGGGGTATTGACTTGCTCTCGCTCACCACGGGTTTGTCAACCTGTGGTGCGCTTGAATCATCAAAATTCTTGTGTTTAAGAAAATCATTCCAACAGTCTCGGCGTAACCCCAAATGACAAACCACAAGCATTTCAACTAACCCAAAATGAAATAGGTTGTTATGGGCATGGTTCCTCTTATATCTTTTAGACATTTTAAACAGATTCCTGTGTAGGTAATAAGGCATATTAAGCTCATAGCCCGTGAAAACCAAAGTATCCAAAGGTGGTACAAGAAAACGAAACCATACCTGCCCTCGCAGGTAATGAACTGCTTCGTTATCATTAGCAAGTCGTGCCATCGTTGCTTTAGCATGTTCGGAGGCAAACCTTTGTCACATGAGCTCACCCTTCGTGACTGGAAGAGCAATGTCCACGGGACATCTTCCACTTTGCAATTTTTTGACCATCTCTGCCCGACAGCAGGCAGACCGGTAGCTAAACTGAGAAATTGCTCATCAATTTCCAACTGCACATCCCCAACCTTGGCTCGGCAACCATCAAAGGTTAATGCAAATTGTCTAGCGACGCTAGGGTTATAGCCATCAAACTTGCATATGAACAGGAGCCATCCGAATTTCTCAAGGTCACTGTAAGCACCGTCAAACATCAGTAATTCCTGGCAACCATTGGGCTCAGCCCTTACGAATGGATCCATGGCGCGGGTGCATGGTAGGGTTGGGATAAACACACAGGAGAAAAATCGTTTGGGCTAACAGCTGAGAATGATGAAAGGGGAGGCAAATCAATATGTGCGTGCGAAGGTGGTGGGTTAGCTCACCGCCATGCAAAACATTAATGGTAGAGTACAACGATGTTACATCAATCATAACATAAACCAAAATATTCGGCCATCCCAAGATTTAAACAGTGAATGATAATATACCAATGTGACAATCTATGGTTTGAAACCATGAATGTTCAACGTAAAATCAAACCCATAAATCAAACATACGCCAAGTAATAATTCAAACCATAAAATCAAAACCCAAAAGTTTAATCAATGTGCCATTGCATAACTTCAAACTATTGCCATTCAATATAAAATCAAACTCATATGTTAACCATGCGCTTGTTGCATAATATGTAATCAAAGTTTATAAAACATTGTGACAAGAGATTTCATAAAATCGATAAGCCAAGGGCTTACAATAACAAGGATCACATAAAAATTAAAATCAACCATGACCCCTATAGAATCAAATATAACCCATAGATTTACCTGCTCAATGCCTTATC
>JASDQU011507459.1:13059-24131 GCA_032191745.1 Picea mariana
AATAAGTCAAGTTGGAAGCAGATGCGGGAGGAGCATACCAGCCCAAGGAGCAACTGGGAGAGGTTGGACTTGAGCCAAGACAAAGAGAGATGGCAACAAAAACATTGTCACAAGGAGAAGCTAAGCAACAACTCAATAATGAGATTGCAGAATTGGAATCTGCCACAGAGTGGAAAGTTAAGGCCACGAGGGATGGAGAAGATGGAACGGGAGATCATGATGATCTACCCATTTGCAGAGAAGAAATGCAGTCGAGTAGACTGTAAAGACAGAGCCAGCTAGGAAAAAAATTGGATGAGGTGATTGAGCAGGTTAGGAGGCTGATGTTGAAGTCAGCACAAGAGACTGCCAGCAGAGAAAGGCTGAGCAGAAGAGGGTCTGCCATAGCAGCAGAACAACAACAACAACAACAACAACAACAACAAAAACAAAGAAGTGGAGCAGATGAACAACTCCAAAGAGCTGTTTGGGATCTAGGTGGATTTCAACAACGATCCTGGGAAGCTCATGAGCAGGAGCTCATGAATTTTTCACAGCAGAGGAGTATGATGCAGGAGCATCGCTCCAATCCAGCCATGCGCCAACCAATCAGCCAACTAGCACACCACACATTCAATGAAGAAGGAGAGGCGAAGCCCTCCCATTTCAAATTTTGAATTTGAAATTTGTATTAAATGTTTGTAAGGCTGGTAGAGCCAAAGCCGTGCCTTTGAGAAGGTTGTAGTTAAAGAAGGCCTTTAATGGTTGTAAGGCTGGGATCTAGATCCGATTCGAACTACACAACCCATTCAATGTAATTCAATGTAATTGAATAGAGTAGGTTAGATGGAGGGAAGAGCTCGAAGAGCCCCCTCATGTAAAAGATATTTTGATCTTGTTTTTGAAAGGTAGAGTCAAGAGATAGGAGAGCTCTGTGAGAGTTAGAGTGGAGGAGAGAAGGAGCCGAGACTTTTTCAAAGTTTGAGCTCAAGAACACCTTGTAAAGGAGGCATTTCATATTAATATAAAGAGAAGATTTCCTGCATGAGTTTCTGTGTGTCTTTATGTTTTTATGAATGTCTTTCTATGTTCTTTATATGCTGTAGATGTGCATTTGTAGGGACATATAGGTTCTTCTATCTATGGGTTCTTTGATTTCAGGTTTGGGGTTCTTTGAGGCTTCATGCCAAGAGGGTGTGACAGAACACTGCGGGTTCTAAAAGATAGTGCATAGATGCACTCCTGAATTCTGCAAAATTTGGGAAAGGACGTGCCAGGAGGGCGCACTAGCTGAAGTCACTGACTCAAGGAGAATCCTCAAGGTTGCTAAATACCTTGGAGGTAAGACTGTGCAGAAGAGAGCACAGGACAAACCATAATCATTGAGGGATTCTGTAGAAGCTATACCAGGAGGGCATTGAGCAGGTGCATAGAAGGCACAAAGAAGACAAAATTTCTGAGAATTCTGTAAGGCTCTACCAAGAGGGCATTGAGTGAATGCACAGGATGCATTAGGAGAAGAACTCTATTCGAGTTCATTGAGAATACAAAATCACTAAGGATTTTAGAAACTCTGCCAGGTGGGCATTGAGTTGGTGTAGGAGGGCACAGGATTGACAAAATTACTGAGGGATTCTAAAGAAGCTTTGCCAGAAGGGCATTGAGTAGGTGCTAGAGTGCACAAGGAGACCTCCTTTGAGTTCTGGAACAAAGAAACGTCCAAGGAGGAAAAGCTCAGGAGGAACAATGCCTTTGTTCACAGAGCAACAAAAGAAAGGAGTGCAGAGGTTGAGAAACCTTTGAGGTTTCAGAATCGACAAATCTCAGGAAGGATAGGGCCTTAGAATATAGGTGGGAGCCAAGGATATAGGATTCACAACAGAAGCAAAGGCTGAGACCTTTGAAGCGTTTGAAGTCTTCCAAGTTCAGGAAGAAGTGCAAGCTCAGGAAGAAGTGCAAGCTCAGGAAGGAGCACAACTGCCATTAGATCAACTGGAGAGAACGAGATCAGGACCGTTGAATCTACATCCAGGTAAGCAGGAGAAGAGCACACAAGGAAGGATAATAGATCTGGGCCATCAGATCTAGCCCAGATAGTCAATAGCTATCGGATCTGGGAGAAGGTGCACGCGAGTTAATCTCACATATGAGCTAAGTGGAGGCTCGTCAAAGTCCTAAAATGACAGAGGCATTGAGATTTTGGAGTTCGGGTATCAAAGCATCAAGGGGTTGTGGAATCGCTGCATTGTGATCTCCTAATCCATGAAGTCTCGAAGGAATTTGAACCGTCCATCACTCAGAGGACACATGGTGGTAATCCGAGGACCCATCAGGGTTTTGGATATCGGGAGATAGAGAGATAGGAGTTTGGGAGAGAGGAAGTCTTGAATCATAAAATCTCGAAGACATCAGAGCTGTCTATCTGCAGAGGACGCGTGTCAGAAGATCCTCGTATTTCGAGGATTCGGGCATTGAAGAGTGGAATGGAGGAGTCTTTCGACTTCACAACTAGAGAAGTCCCGAAGTGATCATGGTCATCCATATGTGGAGGACACGTGGAAATGATGGGGGAGCTACCAGGAGTTAGAAGGATCAAGGATCAGTGTCGTTGGGGTCGCAAGTCCTGAAACACCGAGAGTATCGGGACCATCCAACAGGAGGACACGTGGCGGCGATCGAGGCATCGGGAAAATCCTCGAAAGGGTTATACCGGTTTTTGGTATACCAGGGATCTCATAGATGAGAGCAGAGCAAAGGGTTGCAATGGAGATCGTGAAACCCTGAAGCATTGAAGGGATGTGATAGGAAGCCAGCATTTCGGCATACCGGGTATCAGGATTTCGAAAGTCCTAGAGACNTACCAGGAGTTAGAAGGATCAAGGATCAGTGTCGTTGGGGTCGCAAGTCCTGAAACACCGAGAGTATCGGGACCATCCAACAGGAGGACACGTGGCGGCGATCGAGGCATCGGGAAAATCCTCGAAAGGGTTATACCGGTTTTTGGCATACCAGGGATCTCGTAGATGAGAGCAGAGCAAAGGGTTGCAATGGAGATCGTGAAACCCCGAAGCATTGAAGGGATGTGATAGGAAGCCAGCATTTCGGCATACCGGGTATCAGGATTTCGAAAGTCCTAGAGACAAGGAATTTGAAAAATTAGGGATGAAAATCCTGAAGTCGCAAAATGCGACATAGAGAGGAGTGGGGCTGTGGTCACACCTAGTATCGGGATATCTGGATTCGGCATTTCAGGGATCCCGCAGACATAAATTCGGAACACTTCACATTGAAAGTCCTGAAGTCACGAAACGCGACGCATCCTTTGGAGGAGAAAGAAGCCAAGGATTTTGCCATTTCGGGGATCGACTTTTCGACTGTTTTGAGGAGTAGGAGCTGGGAACTTGATATCAAAAGTCCCGAAGTCGTGAAATTCAACATACCTTAGGAGTTAGGCTATGGTCATGAAGGAAGCGGTCACATGGATGAGATGTGGGCCAAGGATAATTGTCGTTAAAGCCTATTTTAGCATTCGACATTTTGGAATATTGGGTTTCAGAGGATTGAGGGGGCAGAGACTCTCGACAGTAGGACTCGCGGAGTCTCGAAATCCAAAATCCCTTTTTTGGGAAAAGATCGCGGTCATGTTGGAGGCCGTGGGGAAGTTGAAGGACCTATGGATCGAATGTTGAGGTTTCGATAGGGATCTGAAAGAGCCTCTTTGGATCAGGGAATATTTGAAACAATCCTATGAGTGGATCTCGACTCGAGGGATGCAAGTCTGCGTCACCACTTGGGATCACTACAGATTCTGTTAATTAGATATTTTTTTACAATGTTGATAATTCAATTGATTTGTATTCATGCAGGTAATCATGGTTAGAGGATATTGCGGAGGCAGACGCCGAGGTGCTAGGGGAGGAGGCACGACGCCCCCAGTAGCATCCATGCCCGAGGGGTCTTACCCCTAGAGAGACGACCATGTTTTCGGGCAAGAACATATAGCTGTGGGTGATGTGGTTGGGCTGATGAGGTCCTTTCAGAGGATGTCTGAGGAATTGATCAATTGTTTGGATAGAGATGAAGCCAAGGCACCAGAACCTCCCAAGGGTCCATCGCGCGCTCTGGTCGGTACTGGTAGCATTCATATAGAACTTGATAAGGTCAAGTTTCCTGAGTTCTTTGGTGCCCCGTATGGTGCAGCCGCCAAGGCATTGTTGGAGAATATGGCGATGTAATTTTCACTTCTTGACTATACCTCCAACATGAAGGTCCACATGGCGGTCTTTCAAATGAATGGGAGTGCTCTTCTATGGTGGAATACGCTCCTGCTGCAATTGAACATGGAATTCGAAGACATGTCATGGGAACTATTCGAGGAATGGTTCCGAGAGAAGTATCTATCTGAGGAATTCATTGAGCGTCAACTCAACAATTTCAATGCCTTGCGACAGGGAAACCATATGGTGCCCGAGTATGAGGCCCGTTTCATGGAGCTGCTTTGGTATGCTCCACATCTGAATACCAAGAAGATTAATGTCAACACGTTCGTGTTCAGCCTAAACGTCAGCATTCGTGCAAAGGTGAGGATTTTGATGCCTCAAACCTTGCATGATGCTGTCCATAAGGCCCACATAACATAGGAGGATCTTATCAATGGGGGTCAGAGTAGGACTCCAGCGAGACCAGTGGGATAGGCATCATCTGGTGTGCAGTAGCATCAGACACTAGCTAGACATTCACCGGGATATCATGGCATCTAGAGAGAATCCAATTACACTACGCCACGACGACCAATGCCTCAACAACGAACTCCTTATAGAGGACCAAAAAACTAGTAGCAGTTCGACCGTAGAAACAACAGTTTAGGCCTATTCAGCAGAATAGACCAGGGTTCCAGGCCRGTGGGTTGTCAGCTTCTACTTCGGGTACCAAGAGTACTAGACCGAAGAAAGGGTGTTGGACATGTGGAGAGCCACATTACCAGTGTGACTACCCAATGGAGAGGACTAGAGCCTCTAGATTATCCGGACCCACTACTATGGGAGATTTGGGCAGAGCCCATCAGAGTCATATAGTGGTGAATAACCACCAGGTATATGACCAGTTGATTGTGCTCAAGACATCAGGTACCTTCGTTGATCAGACCCTTAGTATTTTGATAGATCCGGGTGCTACAAAGAGTTTTATTTCTGGTGTAGTGCTAAAAAGAATTAAGGTAAAGGCAGTCGAACAGGACAAGTTTGTCTTTGTAGAAATGGCTTCAGGAGCCAAAGAAAAGGTTGGAGGGAATGTTACATGTTGTAGCCTTAACCTGAGAGAGTTTTTCACTAGGGCCAACCTGTACGTCATGATCTTAGGGTCTTATGACGTCATGATCGATATGGACTGGTTGGAATTGCATGAGGTGATACTCAACTGTAAGAAAAAACAATTGATCTTGGTCGATGACGAGGGACAGAGGTGCGTGATTTTAGGTCGTAACCAGGGAGTCTCCCTGAGGTTCATCTCTTCCTTGTAGCTACAGAAGAGCATGCGCAAGGGATGTAAGCTTTATCAAATCCTTGCGTTAAACGAGAAGGGAGTAGTAGAAGGTCTAGAAAACCTTTCAGTGGTGCGAGAGTTTGCAGACATATTCCTTGAGAAGTTACCTGGGATGTTGCGAGAGAGGGAATTGGAATTTACCATCGACCTAAAACCGAGAACTAAACCAATGGCAAGAACGCCTTATTGGATGTCGACCCTGGAGTTACAGGAGTTGAAAATTCAACTGAAGGAGTTTTTGGAACTAGGACTTATACATCCAAGTGTGTCACCGTGGGGTGTACCTATTATCTTCATACAGAAGAAGGATGGGTCATGGAGACTTTGCATTGACTACCATCAATTGAACAAGGCAAGGATCAAGAATCAATATTCATTTCCAAGGATTGATGATCTATTTGATCAGATGAAGGGTGCGAAAGTGTTTTCAAAGATTGACTTGAGATCAGGGTATCACCAGTTACGAATCAAGGAGGAAAAAATCCCTAAGATCGCCTTTAAGATGAGGTTTGGACATTAACATTTTACTATTTTATCGTTTGGACTGACGAACGCCCCGAGGGTATTTATGAGTTTGATGAACGAGGTGTTCCGTGAATACTTGGACAAGTTTGTCCAATTATTCATTGACGATATTTTTATATATTCTTAGATGATGGAGGAGCATGATGAGCACTTGCACCTGGTACTACAATGTCTATGAGAGAACAAATTGTTTGGGAAATTGTCCAAATGCTTGTTTTATCAATCGAAGATTCTTTACTTAAGGAATGTCATCTCCGATGAAGGTATCACTGTGTATCCGACAAAGTTCAAGGCTATTATGGAATGTCCTACACTGACGAATGTCCCTGAAGTGCATAGCTTCATGGGTTTAGCGGGATACTATCGACGGTTCGTCGAGGTTTTTTCAAATATAGGAAATCCGATCATGGAATTTCAGAAGAAGAACAAGAAGTTTTTTTGGACCGAAAAATGCACAGAGGCATTTCGTAGGATCAAGGAGATATTGATGACAACATCGATACTAAAGGTACCTGACATGGACGCATAGATCTTGGTATGCACTGACACATCCAAGGAAGGCTTAGGTGAAGTCTTGATGCAAGACGGTCGAGTGATCACTTACATCTTGAGAAAGTTGAGAAGGCATGAGGAGAACTATGCAACACATGATTTGGAGTTGTTAGCCATTGTTTATGCCTTGAGAGTTTAGAGACACTACCTTATCAGATGAAAATTTGAAATAAAAATGGACCATTTTGGTCTACAACACATCTTTACTCAAAGCAACTTGAACGCATGACAATGAAATTGGTCGGAATTGCTTAGCGAGTATGATTTCGAGATTAATTACACAAAATGAACAGTGAACAAAGTGGTTGATGCATTGAGTCGGAGACCACTTATATTTTCAGTGATGCCTCTTCATATGAATCTATGTGAAAAGGTTCTAACTTTACAACGTGACGATGACTGGTACAAAGAGGCCAAGGATTTTGTTAGACAAAACACAATGATGGTACCAAAATTTTAGGGATTTACCATGGACAACAACATATTATTGATATTTAAAATTCGAATTTACGTACCTACCAACGACGAGTTGAGGAGTTTGATCCTAAACGAGGCTCATAGAGTAGTGTACATGGCTCATCCTGGAGTCACGAAGATGAGGGCATACCTTAAACCCTTATTCTTCTAGAAAGGAATGAAGGCAGACATAGTCAACTACGTGGCAAGATGTCTAGAATGTCAGTAGGTGAAGGCTAAACATAGACATCCGACAGAATAAATACAACCACATGCTATTCCAAAATCAAAATGGGAGGTCATTTCGATGGATTTCATTGTTGGATTGCAACTGACAACGAGGAGACACGACTCAATTTTTGTAGTAGTCGACACTTTGATGAAGAGTGCACATTTTATCCCTATGTGTATGACGTATCAGGCACCTGACATAGCTATATTTTTCATCAGTGATAGTGTGAGGCTGCATGGAGTGCCTAAGAGGATTATATCCGATAGAGGATCAATGTTTACATGACAATTTTTGACTAGCTTCCAAGAGGCCTTGGGAACCCAACTTAACTTAAGTACCGCATATGACCCGAAGAAAGATGGGAAGACCGAAAGAACAAACCAAATCTTGGAGGATATGTTGCGTATGTACATGATGGACCAACATAAGTGTTAGTAATAATTTTTTCCACTAGTATAATTTGCATATAACAACAGTTATCAAAGCACCATTAAGATGGTGCCTTTCGAGTTTCTTTACGAGCGACCATGTTAGACGCCTTTGAGTTGGGATCGAATTGAAGATAAGGTCCTGGTGGGACCAAAAGCAATCCAAGAAATGGAAGATCAAATGAAAACAATAAGGAAAAGGATTGAGGAAGCACAAGATTGATAAATGAGTTATGCCAATGCACATTGTGTCGATCGTATTTACGAAGTTGGCGATCGAGTATTCTTGCAAGTGAAACCGCATAAGAGTTTGATCAAGTTTGGAAAGGGTGATAAAATATCTCCTATGTTTGTGGGACCCTTTGATATTGTGGAAAGGAAGGGGCCCRTGACCTATCGACTAGCCTTGCATGATTCTTTGAGGCGTATGCATGATGTTTTTCACATRTTTTTTTTGAGACATTATGTTAGTGATCCTACACATGTTATTGACATGAGTTCCTTGTAAGTATCAGAAGAGGGTGCGCTCACGGCATAGCCAATCTGCATCCTAGACCATCACACTCGACAACTATGACGTTGAACAATAAATCAGGTCAAGGTCCAGTGGGACAACTATAATCCACACTCGATGACTTGGGAGGACACATATGATATGCGTCAACAATTTCCATTTTTGTTTGATAGCTAGACATATGATACCGTGATACTCTTTATTTTGTCACTTACATACTGTGAAACTTCAGGACAAAGTTTAAAACAAGAGGGTGTGTATGTAACATCTCACTTGTGCATGCACTGAGAGGACTTATTCTTTGAGGACACTTGCGTGTAAGTGATCCGGTTCTTTATATGATTGGTTGTTTTGATTATGATTATGAGATATTGCGGATTTGATGATATGTTATTTTTGTTGTATTTACATCGATAAGTGCTGGTGACTGGGTTCTCCTAAGTGTGTAGGACTCTAGACGTTTGAGGATGCTGAGGCATGGATGAACTCCATGGACTTCGGATCGAGTCAGGGAGTGGACTGTTAGTGTTTGAATGTTGTTGATGTGAAATATGTACATATGATTGGATATTATGATGTTGATTGTTATTGATGACATGATTCATTGATGGATGCAAGCTGACAATAGCTTGCTGAACAGATTCACATTTGGAGTAAAGGGGTCACACACGACAACCAAAGACATTGAGGGAGAGGTGTGGAAGCAACCCTGCCACAACCTACTAGCACTCCTTCCATGGATTGAACTGTAGGTTAACTACTACCTAGTTTGAGAGACCTGCGATGTCGTGAGGGAAGACTGTGACAGTCGCTCATGATGATTCTAAGAGGCACGGAATAAGGCATGGTTCTTATTCCTTAGAGGCCCTTAGTCTCCCACAAGATCACTTGATGGAGTATTGACTCCAGGGGTTTGACGTCTACCAAATTCAGTCAAGAGTCGAGTGGCACCCTTGGAGCATGTAGTGCGTATTGAAGGGCATGTTGCGCAAATAAAACAGAAAGGGGTGAGTGGCACCCTTGGAGCACATAGTGCGTCCTGAAGGTCACGTCCCGATTTTAATTGTGGTAAGTTAATAAACCTAGTGCCTAGAAAACTATGCCTCCTTAGGACCTGGTCGGCCTTAAAATAGATGATGGTATGAGTAAAGTTTAATAACTAAAAGTTCCCTTAATTTTTTTTTCCCATCCTAGTGAAATTAAAACATAGGTCTAAGTAGAACATGTGAACAAAGAAAAAATAAATAGACATGTAACAATAAGGGGGGTAAGAAATTCAAACTTCAATTATTAAAGTAAAAATTATAATGGAGGATTAAATTTATTAAAAGGGCAAATGGTCATTTTTGTCTACACTTTCTAAATCTGATTTTTAGTTAAAAAGAAAAAGGGGAATGTCTAACTTAATAAGGAATCTAGCCTTTGGAACTTTCTATTTATGAACTCAAATAGGATTTAAGTAAGGTGTAAGTCATTTAAGAATTGTAAGGGAATAATGGGACACCGAGGAGCATTTTTTGGAATGCTTTTAGGTGGCTGAGGGAAATAGGCAAACTTGATTAATTAATAAATTTGATTTTCTGGTGCAACTAGGGGATTGAGCGACATGTGTATGGGGGAGGTTTTTCCTAATTAAATAAATGAAAAAGGAATCTAAGGAGGGTTTGGAAAACTAATCATTTAAAACTCTATAAAAATGATGGTGGAGGAGGAATATGGATCGGATTTCTCTTGCGTAACATTACATTGCCAAAATTTTATCTTAACTAAGTTTCTCTTGTGGGAGTTGGGATACCCAGCTTGGGTAACGAGTGGTAGCTCGACCTTGTGAGGCGATCTGGGAGATAACACTCTCTGGTATAGTATGGGTGGCCCTTTTGCGGCTCGAGGGGATCAGGGGGAAGAAGAGTACCCCTAGAGTTGGCTGGGAGGTACCGGTGAGGTCTCATCGATCGACAAGCAGGATCTGGATGGAGTGAATGTATGAGACATAGTCTACGGGATCATCGCCTTTGGATTCAGTACGCGCATTTAAATTTTTTTATATTTCATTCAAATTATCATGTGTATGAGATAAATGATGACGAAGCACAAATGCATTTCTAGTTGACACTATTTTATCTGTTCATAGTAATGCTTTAAATCTAAGATTTTATTCAGTTTGTATTTCTATTGTTCAGTTAACTATAGTAAAGAAGTGATATTATTATTCAGTTTTCATTTTTGTTCAGTTAAGTATAGTTGAGAATTGATTATATCATTTTATTTGTGATTGATTAGTATCAAAATTCTGAGACACTCTTGATCTTAATATACATTGATTCCTTCACAAATTTGAGAAGTGGATCCATACCTTTTAGTAAGTTTTTGATAATGAATGTTGTATGGGAAATCTGGTATTGAAAACTGATCATCCCTCCAAAACAGTTTTAATCTACAATTCCGAGTACAAAGAATAATATCACTATTATCGTAACTCCATTGCTAGGGCATTGCATTGCAAGAGAAAACCGAACGACTACTCAAGGTCAATGCATACTCTGCAACTCCTCTAAGAATAATTTCCTTAACTCTTAACTCTTAAGTTCAAAATCCTCAGTACAGATTCTTTACAATAATCCAACTCCACAAGCTTGACGCTAAAATCTCAGTTTACACCCAACACTATGGAAGAAACTTAGACAGCTTAGTCCTGGACTTGACTGCCAAATTATCCCAAAATTTCTTTAAAGAGCTTGAATGAATCATGCTTCTTTAGCTAAGGCAACTCACTGGTATCCAAACTACCCTCGGATTTTAGTCACTGCCATTCGACGAATTTTTATTTATTTATTTAATTTAAAAT
>JASDQU011507460.1:31325-43263 GCA_032191745.1 Picea mariana
TAGGGTTTATGGTTAGGGGATCTTCTCTTGAGAATATAGCAAAGTATTGTTGGGTTTTTCCCTTGTTTGAGAAGGGTTTTCCCAGGATATTTTTTGTGCATGGTTATTCTTCTTGTGATCTTGGTTATTGCAACACTTGTGTATGGTGTTGTTGCATTTGTTTATGGTTCAAATATATTCTAAATGAAATAAACCTCATGCTTGAGCCTAGCACATAGTGAAAATTCAACATAAGCAATATACCTAAGAGGAAACCTTGCTCTAACCACTGCCATGACTTCCAACTTCGCTGCCTCACTCACCTTTCTCCTCAACATCCAGTAGTGTTTCAAACTCATAGAATTTTTCCTTCTCACAAACAAAGTGCCAAACCCTCGTTTCCCTTGCAGCGGGTGTTATCACTAAAATTTCGTCCGCAACATTGCACACAAATGGTTACAGAAATACAACAATGCCAACAACTATTAGTTTACATGCAACACTAAAATGCATTTTCAAAAGGCAAAAACCATACAATTGGGAAAAAATTGACATGCACAAAACTCACTAAAGGAAGCGCGCGCACAATGCGCGGGCCAAAGAAGCCCGTAGAGTGCACAATGCGCCATATGCATGACTGTGTATGAAAAAAGATGCGCACTCCTATGAACGATGCATTTATGGTTCTTGTCGCCCCTCCAACCATTTATGAACCAACTCCCAACTTGATTTGACCTTCAGATCTGAGAAAAATCCGAATGGGGGGTTGGTCAAGGACCAAAGGGTTCCCTAAAGGGCCCCTTGTTCACACTAAGAACCAGTTGAATTTTGCCTTGAAGAAATGCTATAAATGGAGGCCATGGGTGCACTAAGAAACCACGATCTTCATAGTATTGTTATGCTGCTTCAATTCTCCCTTAAGAATCCTCTTTTCTCCTAGGAGTATTCAAGYATCATTGCAATAGGCCATTCCACTCACCTCTTGAGGGAATAGGCATTGATTTTCTTCATCATTTKTCATTTTTCTTCCATTGTAAGAAGAGATCTYCATTAGGGAACTCAAGAGCCCTCCCAAGGAGGAAGAGGGRAYTGATAATGTAATATCCCCYGAKAGATCYCTAGTTGTAATTATGAATTGTAAACATATTTGATAGGYTGGTGAGCTGAGTTATAATAAGCTAAGAGGMTTATGTAGTGATTAGGCCAGAGAGCCTAGGATGCTAAGGCCAGGAGCCTATTTTGTATTTGTAATTATGCAAAATCATTAACAAAAATATACACATCGTTGCGTGTAGACCGACCATGAAAAAAGAGTGATGGGGGACTAAGCTTCCACAAGGTTGGGCAAGGGAGGGGGCTAAGTGTTTGGGTCTAGGGGCTAAGCTAGGGGGCTTACCTCTAAAGGAATAATATTTTAATATTAATTCCTGAAGGCTAAGGTGGACATGTTGAGTGTTGTCCTAAGTTCCTGGAAAGGGAACACATGCTAAGTGGAGTGCATGCAACTCCAGGGAGACAAGTGTTGACCTAGGCTCATGTAGTTAAAACCCAAGAGTCAAACCATGGAAGGGGTTCGATCCCCATTCTGGCATCTTCTGCCTGAACTTGTTGGCTTGGGACGTCAACCTTTGGTTACCTACGCATGGTACGCACCGTTGAGAATATCGCTCACGGGAAGGGGGTTTGTTTTCCATTCTCGATTCATTGTCTGCCCTCTGTGTCTACCTTCTACATAACCTTGCACATCTGAGAAACCTGTTGTGGGAGGGAAAAGATGACTTGTGTGTCCTGTGAACTCGGCCTATCCGCTCTTGCAAAGTAGGATCCATACTTGAACCATTTTTGGGTTGCTCCCATCTGTTTCCTGAGCCATGTTGTGTCTTAGCGTCTAGTCGTTGCCATTTTGGGTGTCCATAACCGATTTCTGTTGTTGTCGTCACTCGGATGTTAGATGAATGATGTTGCAGTGTTGCTTAGGAGCTGAATTGAAGAATCGGGTTGTCAGGCCTGTGAGAAACTCTCCTAGGTGAGAGAGTTTGCTGGGAAGTGAATTCTCCTGGAAGGGAGTCTCGTAGCAGCTATCGTACTCTGATACTTTTGGTCCAGCCTGTTGTTGAAGCCCAAGGTAAAGGAGGTGTACTAGCCGATGGACTTGTATTAGTGAAGGTGTATCCTCTTGGGGTGGAGCAGGTGTGTGGGGAATGAGGGTCTGTGGGTTGTGGGCATAAGTGGCTCCTGGGATAAAATATCATTCCTGTTGCTTTGTGAAACTTTCTTATTGTCCTTGCCAAGCCTAGAATTCCCTTGCCTGGTGGAGTTTAGTCCCATCTCAGGGATGACCTACTACTGAGAGTGATGAGCATCGCGGTCTAAGGCTGAGAGGTTTGTGGAAGGTCTGCATGTAGTTGGTGTATTTACTCCAGCTAAAAGATAAGTATCATTGTTGTGCTTAATTATGTATTTTATACATGTTTGTGCTACTGATGTTTGAATATTATCATGTATTCCATTGCATGAGGATATATTGTTAATCTTCTTTGAATCTGAACAGGTAGCAATAATTCTGTGTTTATTGTGTTTTATTTCAATTAAAATGCATATATATCATATAAGTTTATATTCTACATGGTATCATTACCCGGTCTGTGGATGGCCGATGATGTTACAATATGGTATTAGAGCCATGGTTACAACATTGAGCCTGTATGGGCCATGTTAGTGGCTAACGAGACAAATATTTCAGAGTGAATTGTTGTCGAAAGGGACAAAATTCGAGGTTCAGAGTGTCTCTGGGTGTAAGGTGTGCGTCGACAGAGTCTTTGAATCAAAAAGCTCGGGATAAATAGATTGAGTTTTCTCGTAAAGGGACGCAAAGATCTGTTGCAAGGAGTGCACAGATTCAAAAGTCGACTAAGTGTCGAAGCAACCCTCTAAGGAGAAAGGGGTTCGAGAAACGAAGCCTAGGAGGAGTAGAGGTATCGTAAAACCGCAACTTACGTGCTATTTGGCGAGAGAGAGAGAGATCACAACACTCGTGGTGTTGGGACTGTAGGATCTGTTCGGAAGGAAGGTAAATCCTTTATGACCGTCAGATCTAGAGAAGGTGTAGAAGGGTTATCTTGGAAGCCCTTCGGACTTCGCGACTTCAATGAAGTTGGTGCAAACTAAGAGAAAGGCCGAAGCCCGAAACTCCAAAGTCCAAAGGAGAGATCTACACCGTAGATCTAGGGAGAAGTCTTACCGTTAAATCAAACCAAGAGCAGAGGATAAAGAGGTTCGTAATTTCAGATTCCAGAAGCTTGGAAGGAAGCAAGCATAAGAACTTCTGAAGTCTGAAACTCCGAAGTGACATGGCATGGTGATGTCACTTGGTTTGACATGGACACATGGGTTGTGTGCCTTGTGTCAGTGGGTTTTGAACCCGTAGAAGTTTGAAATGTTTGGAACATGACGCGTGTCACCCATCTGAATGGGCCACGTATCAACCGCTAGTATTCCGCCTTGTGGCACCTTGTATGAGCAGGGTTAGTGGGGCCTGAGGTTACGTAACGTAGTTAAAGGTCGAAGGACCCACATTGGCATTGATCACGATACATCAAGATCAACGGCTAGAAGGCATTGCGGGGACCCAAGTTGCACAGAAGCTAATTCTCCAAGGTGGTCCCACAATCCAAACTGTGGTTTCATCGAGGGGTTACATGCCAGCGTCAGAAGAATTGCAGGATGAAAGGCGGGTTACTCCAAAACCACCGTTGCATGCCCCCGCAATTAGGAAAACGTTAAGTGATGTAACGTAATGACGTCACAAAAGGTGATTGGGAAGGTCTCGGAAAGAGGATTCTAGATGTAATGGTTACATTAAAACATAAAAAGTGCTAGACATGTCTTCAGATGGAATAAAGAAGGAAGAAGGTCAAGGAAAATTATTTATTCTACATCTGTGATTTTTCAGAAGTCATTGGATCAGATGTTGGGTTAGATAAGCATCATGGAAACCCTAAATGGAATTATTGTTTGGGGAAGATAGTCCAGGTGACAATCTTTGCACATCAAATGTGAATGCAAGGTGGAGAAAGCCATCTGCAATACATGATAATGCATGAACCATAAGTTTGTATGGAGATGCAAAGAATGGGAATAAGGAAGAAAGGTTTTATGGAGTACGAAAGAGTTTGGAGATAAGATGTGACATCTCCAAAGAACAATCCTACAAATTGGAGATAGCTCCTCCATTATTGCTATTAGGATGTGCAGTGGAAGCATGGCTTGAAGGTCATCAAATATGGCATGACAGAAGTTGAATATGCATGAGTTTAATCAAAGGAATCCAAATAATAATGGAATGATGGAAATTGATATCAGCATAATATGTGATGGCAAGTATGCAAAGTAGACGAGGAAAAAATCCTGGATGGAGTCAAGTACATGAACATCCTAAGACAATGGAAGAAGAAATCATGAGATAGATATCCAGCTAATAGGAATGCATGTCAACACTCTAGGGAGGAAAGATAGAATAGTAGAGGATTGTGGATGCACTCCAAGGGTGTGAAGGTATTTCCACAAGAATATGGAGACAATAGAGTTGTTGAATACTCTGGAGGAAGACCTGTGCAAGGAGTGCACCAGGCCAACACTCAGGCGAAGTGTTGAAAGACAACCAGTTGAAGGCCAGTCAAAGCGCAAAGAGTGAGCGTAGAGAGAACTTATTTCAAGTTCAAAAGCTTAGGAGGTTGAGTGAAGAACGTGTCAGGCAGGCATCAAAAGTCTTTTGGAAGATGTAGAAGGGTTGAGTCCCTTAGAGACTGAGCAAGTTGAAAGCTCAGGAGGATTAGTGCAAGTTTGCACGCAGAGTGCAAGTGTGCGTAGGGCCAAGGTCAAGTTTCATTGACAAAAGCTCAGGAAGGAAGGCGGAAGTCAAGACCCAAAGTCACAGGGCTCGCAGGAGGACAATCGAAGGCCAAGACCTTCGAAACATTGGAAATCTTCCAAGTCTGGGAAGAACACCAAAGCTCAGGAGGAGGAGCGATAACTGTCGTCAGATCAGCTGTAGAGGAAGAGATCTGGACCATAGAATCTCACGTCCAAACACTCAGAAGAGCGCATGGGAGAAGATTAGATCTGGATTGTAGGATTTGAGCACGTGGACCAATAGTTGTTGGATCCAGGTAAGGTGAACACACCTTAACCTTTTGGAGTTGCACAAGAGAGTGGACTTTGCGAAGTCTCGAAGTTCTGAAATCATCGGAATTGTCCATCGTCAGAGTTGACAGGTGGCAACAGATCTAGGAGTTCGAGGATTTGGACCTCAGAAGATCAGCAAGGAGTAGAGGTAAATACTCGAGGAGCTGGGAGCCACAACAATCCTAGCCGTTCGTCGAGAAGGGACACGTGGCAAGAGATCATCATTTCGCTAACTCGCAACTTGGGAAGTCAGAGGTAGAAGTCATGAGAACTCGCAAAGTTCGAGCTCACGAAAGGATCACAGCCGTTGATCAAAGGAGGGATCTAGACCGTAGATCTGGTCCCAAAGAACTCACAAGTTCGGGAATCAGGAGAAGGGAGGAAGCCATTGTCGAACTTCGCGAAACGCAAAGTTCTGATTCGTGAAGGATATTAGGACCGTTGGATCACGGGGATTGTGGACCGTTGATCTGGTGAGCGAAAATCACTAGTTTGGGTTTCGGAAGGACAAGAAAGAAAACTTCATGAGACGCGAAGTCACGAAACATGAAGTCGCGAAATGCGAAGTTGTGAAGCGCTCAGAAGCTTGGCCCCAGGTCATAGCCAGAGGTCACATAAGTGGGAGCCAAAGGAAAGGAGCTAGCACATGCTAGGCTCTAGTTCAAGAGTTCGGGAGTCGGAGAGTCAGGGTTGGCTCACACGTGATTGCCCGACATACGAAGTCATGAAGTGCCTTTTGGTTAGGCGCATGGTCACAGCCAGTGGTCACGGGGAGGAAGCTTGTGCCTGGTGCTTGTTCACATAGGCAGAGTTTCACATAAGGACTTGTGGATTTAGTTCATGGAGGTTCCAACAGGGACCCGAAAGAGCTAATCCAGCTCAGTTTTGTGAAGATCCGAGACCGGGAGGTCGATATACCCCTGCTAAGGGAGGGGGTTGTGTCACTTCTACTGCCATCAGACATTCAAGTATTATAAACTTTATTAATGAAAGTCATGCAAGTATGAGTTTTTATTACTCTTTTTGCATAATTGTTGAAAGGAAATTTAAGTAAGAATTTCCTCAGCCAGAGTTATTATAGAAAATCACATGATTATATTATTGAATGCATACCACTGGATGTGGTAAAAGTTGGAGGCCTGTTATTAATTCAAAGCTTTTTAGCTTCTAAATGCACACACTGACATAATAGAATGTCATGTTAATTTGATTATGGGGTAATAACCAAAGAATTAAAAGATAAGAACTTGTTATAGGAATGAATTCCAGTAAGCTAGTCATGTATGAGACTAGGACATAGTTGGATATGGCAAGGTATGGATATGGAAATGTTATGAGCCACATAGGTACTAAAAGCTTCCTACCTTTAAATAAAACTTGGACTGCAACCTTTTTGCTAACACTAATGAACACCACATAATTATATTCTTGGTTTAGTGTTCGGTCGAAAAGGAAGGCATCCAATTAATTGAGAAGACAATAGGAAGTGTGTGGAGAATGTGTCAACACATTGGACATAATTCCAACTCATGGATGGTGAGATACATGACTGAGATAAAGAGGATTATGTAATTCAATGCAAGGTGCACTGAATAAGTATGCATTGAGAATTGCACTCATGCATAGTAAGTGATAGAATTGTATACTAAATGCAATGGTTGAATATGTTTTGTAAGTACATGCATATATATATTATTGCATGGAAATAATTATTACTAGCATCTGAAATGTTGTGAACTCATGAAGTTGATGACATTTCAAGAGCTGCTAGACATTGCAACAGGAAATTTGCAAGTCAAGTAGTCACATGAGCATTGACTACAGGAAATTTTTTGGTTCAGAAAAATGAAGTAATGAACTTACATATATTACTGTGAACATGCGTATACATAGAATGACGAGTCATTCTATTTCATTAAAATGTTGGGTGATTGTGATTGAATTGTTAGGTGCAGGAAATTCTAAGATCACTGCATAAGATTTTGTACATATTGCAATTGAATTATGATGTACAACAAATACTGACAATTGTTGGCAGTATGCAAGATGAAGCCCTATGAATTATGAAATGGAATTTCATGTTTTGGGAAAAAAGTTGAATTCCTTTTTGAACTAAGTTGGAGTTCCTAAATGAATTCTTTTATGTTTTCTCATGATAACTGCATGTGGGTGATGCAGATGAGATGATGTTGATAAAAGTTAGAATGTTGACTACAAAGAGTAGCTCAGGAAGATGCTGATTGGATACCTCTGAGGGCAGTTGGAACTCCTCGAGCTACGGTGCTCTGAGACTTCTGATCCTGCCTGTTTTTGAAGCCTAAGGAAAGGGAGGTGTAGCAGCTGATGGACTGTGTGACAGTGAAGGTGTACACTCCTGGTGTGGGACAAGCATGTGGGGAATGAGAGACCATTGGTTGGAGTGTTGTTGAGGTTTGGGTGGTTGGAGTGCTGTCGGGGTTTGGTACCTTAGCCTAGACCATGTTGATATGGAAGTCTTCTCAATCAAAAGATAAGTATCAATTCTTTATTCATTGTATGCTATGCATCTCCTAATTCGTATACAGGTTATAATGTTATTAGAATTGCCTTTATATAGTGCATGTATGTTCTAATGTGTCTTCTGAATGAATAGGTGTACGAGCAGAGTGTTTATGCCTGTGGAGTCATAACACTGCTGAGAGATTATCAATGGATGGAACATCGTGGATCTACAACCATTCGGTGCTTTCAATGAGGTTTAATTGAAGCATGTAACAAGGAACAATAAGCTGAATGTTTTCCTGAAGCAACTCTATAGAATAAAGCAATTGAGCTTCAGCTGCAGTATGGATACCAGAATTGGTACTTGAAAGTAAAGCACCAGGTGGATAATGGGATTCCAATAGCTAGAGCTTGGAGCTTTTGAAGAATTTTTGAATTATATATGTATAAACAAGTTTCACTGAGGACAGTGCAAAAATAAGGGGAGGGGATTGTAATATCCCTCGATAGATTCTGTTAACACTAGAAGTCACCTCCAGATTGCGTTGGAGGTAATCCCAGTACCCATCTGAGTTTTATGTTACAGGTTGGTTTTAAAGAGGTCAAATGGGCACAAACTCAAGATGATATCATTTTAACTCGGAAAACTGGACTGGTATGCACCTGTAGGTGAGGTCTGGATTAACTTCAGTCAATAAGTTGGAGTAAGGGTGAATATGAGGAAGATTAGTGAGAAAGGTGTAGAGGTCCGCTATAAACATCAGATTTTTCAGCAACCTAAGGAGAAAAAACTTAAACACAAGGTCCTCTTGGATTCAAATTTCAAGGAAGATGAAAGAAATAATAACAGTACTATAATCAAACATTTATCATAATACAGTTACAACAGTCCATGTGAATCAATCAAACATGAACTCTCTCAGTATCAGAGGAAAATAAGATGGAGAAGAAGTTGATTTTCATTAAACAAGATATCTCAAAAACAAATACATAACCAGAGAACTAGTGTTCTTCATCAAAAGTTTACAATACAGGAGCACTGCTCAACCATCGACCTTTACAAAGTATCAAAACTGACTATATATACTCAAAACTGTTGCAACTACCAAGAGTGTGATCGGACCCCTACATTCAAATTTTTTCAGTCGACGCCTTCTCTGTCAGATGTGCAAGCCTTCTCATGTTAGACGCGAGCTCGTCTCAGTTATGTGCTTTGCAAGAAAATCCATCCAGAAAGAAACTTCAGATTGACAATCTAACTCACGACCGCTCTCAACATGCTTTCCATTTATGTGGTGAGACGAGTTGTCAACCACCTCTCTCACTCTCATTAACGACCTGCATCGGGATTGAAACGAGGCTTAATGCTAAGGGAGCGGCCACACACTGTTCTCAGATAGGACTCCATATAAATGTGTGATTGCGGGGCCGCTCAAAGGTGGTTTGGGTTCATACTGCTTTTGAGCCCGCAATCCACCACCTTTTGCCACGTATTACTTTTGCCAAACCACAGTTTCAATTACGGGATCACTCAAGAAAATTATCGCCTGAACACGTCGCGTCCTTGCAATGGACTGTGGTCGTCAATCTTGTGATCTTGGGTGAGGATTTACGATCAGCGGCTCAAATCTACCCTCTTCAGATCAATGGATCAGATCTTCCCTTTTCTAATCAATGACCGAGATCTGCTTCGCGATTAAGGCTTCAGACTTTTAAAACTTCAAACTTTATTTGCCCCAAGAAAATCCTCCGGAGTTAAGGATTTGACGATGCGTGGCTTCCAGAATCGGACGACTGAGATCCTCTTCGAGACTTCGGCCACTTCGAGACTTTGGGCGTTATACTTCACACAATTTTGGACTCTCAAAATCCCGTGAGCCACTAATCTAAAATTTGAATGGAATCTCCTCTGCTGAAATCTAAACTTTCTCGCTCGCTTTATTTGAGTCCATATTAGACCGCTCTAAGTGTTGCTTTGTGCTCATGGCTGCGACCTGTGACCCTTGACAACTTAATGTGATAACAAAGCTCCAGTTGTAATTATGAATTGTAAACATATTTGATAAGTTGGTGAGCCGAGTTATAATAAGCTAGGAGGCTTATGTGGTGATTAGACCAGAGAGCCTAGGATGCTAAGGTCAGGAGCCTGTTTTGTATATGTAATTATGCAAAATCATTAATAAAAATATACACATCGCTGTGTGTAAACCGATCACGAAAAAAGAGTGATGGGGGGCTAAGCTTCCACAAGGCTGGGCAAGGGAGGGGGCTAAGTGTTTGGGCCTAGGGGCTAAGCTAGGGGGCTTACCTCTAAAGAAATAATATTTTAATATTAATTCTTGAAGGCTAAGGTGGACATGTTGAGTGTTGTCCTAAGTTCTTGGAAAGAGAACGTATGCTAAGTGGAGTGTATGCAGCTCCAAGGAGACAGGTGTCGACCTGGGCTCATGTAGTTAAAACCCAAGAGTCAAACCATGGAAGGGGTTCGCTCCCCATTCTGGCATCCTCCGCCTGAACTTGTTGGCCTGGGACGTCGACCACTGGTTACCTACGCACGATACACACCGTTGAGAAGACCGCTCACGGGAAGGGGGTTCGTTTGCCATTCTTGATTCGTCGTCTGGCCTCTGCGTCTGTCCTCTGCATAACCTCACACATCTGAGAAACTCGTTGGGGGAGAGAAAAGTCGTCTTGTGTGTCCTGTGAACCCAACCTATCCGCTCTTGCAGAGCTGAGTCAGTACTTGAACCATTTTTGGGTTGCTCCCATCTGTTGCGAGCCATGTTGTGTCTTAGCATCTGGTCGTTGCCATTTTGGGTGTCCATAACCGATTCCTGTTGTTGTCGTCACCCAGATGTTAGCTGAATGTTGTTGCAGTATTGCTTAGGAGACGAATTGAAGAATCAGGTTGTCAGGCCTGTGAGCAACTCTCCTAGGTGAGAGAGTTTGTTGGGAAGTGAGTTCTCCTAGAAGGAAGTCCCATAACAGCTATAGTACTCTGAGACTTCTGGTCCAGCCTGTCGTTGAAGCCCAAGGTAAGGGGGGTGTACTAGCCGATGGACTTGTATTAGTGAAGGTGTATCCTCCTGGGGTGGAGCATGCATGTGGGGAATGAGGGTCTGTGGGTTGTGGGCGTAAGTGGCTCCTGGGATAAAAGATCCTTTTTGTTGCTTTGTGCAACTTTCTTGTTGTCCTTGCCAAGCCTAGAATTCCCTTACCCAATGGAGTTTAGTCCCATCTCAGGGGTGACCTACTGCTGAGAGTGATGAGCAGTGCAGTCTAAGGTTGGGAGATTCGTGGAAGGTCTGTACGCAGTTGATGTATTTACTCCAGCTAAAAGATAAGTATCATTATTGTGCTTAATTATGTATTTTATACATGTTTGTGCTACTGATGTTTGAATACTATCATGTATTTCGTTTCATGAGGATTTACTGTTAATCTTGTTTGAATCTGAACGGTAGCAGTAATTCTGTGTTTATTGTGTTATGTGTTTTATTTTGATTAAAATGCATATATATCATATAAGTTTATATTCCGCATGGTAGCATTACCTGGTCTGTGGATGGCCGGGGATGTTACACATAAGTCCTCATTTTTCTTGGGGATGTTACACATAAGTCCTCATTTTCTCTACGGTGTTTTGCCAACTAATATAGTTATCCATTGGTAGCATAATCTTTGTCATTGGTTGATTGTTTATGGTTCTAAAAGTTTCTTATGCATTCTAGTTTTTATTTCCTTAGTTGTTTTAGTTTGTTTACTTGTTTATTTCATGTGTTTGACTTATTTAATCCACTCACTAACCTCTGTCTTGTCTAGCAGACGCAAGTAGGCATGCAAGTGCCATTGTTTTGCTCACCCAAGTGGCGGAACCGGAACAACAACAGGCTCTCCTTCTCTACGTGCGAATAACAATCTTCCCTCAGCGCTCATAGATCTTCACCCAACCTCACCTTCGATACCATTTGTTGGAATCAAGTAGCGGGCAAACAATGGTTAATCAATATAGAAAACTAAGAAGATAAACAATGGCACACAACACAACAAAGAATGAAGGAAAACACATCTCACAACAACCAAGAATGAAATGTGAGGCAATGTTTATTACTTTATGGAGAAATGAATACAAATCTCAAGAAGTTCCTCACATCTTCTTCATTTAAACATGAAATTCTCAAAAGTTTCTAGACATACTGAAAACTAAATGCTTGAAAAACCTCTGCCTAAATAAATGTAACTGCAAAGTGTGTTTTCATAACCCAAAAAACATATCAGAGACTTTGCATTCTCA
>JASDQU011507462.1:7439-18433 GCA_032191745.1 Picea mariana
ACAGATTTTTGAATTGATGCTTTTGGTTTTCTGGTACTTCTAGTACTCTGGTACTTCTAGTACTCTGGTACTTCTAGTTTTTTTGTACTTGGTGAAACTAGGGTTTAACTTTCCAGGATATCTAGCCACTAAAAAGGTGCACTGATGATGCCAAAGTGTTCCTTGAGGAAGGGCACACTTTTCTAGATGGCTTTGGGGATGAACTTCTTCTTCAATAAAAATCCCTAATTTGCATGTACGACAATAGTGACATTTTTCTTCTTCTTGTGAAAGATGCTCTCTTCATATTAGCTCTGATACCATGTTAAGGTTTAAGCTATTATTAGGTTTCTTTCAATTCACTAGATAACCATAGTATAGATATGATCACTGATAAATACACAATCAAAAGAGACACATCATTTATCCTGGGAAACCCTCATGGGGGAGAAAACCCAGCAAAATCTTCCTTAATATAGATAGCCAATAAAATTCGAAGAGATAACTCAAACAATATAGAAATTCCTCTCCCAAGAATGTGCCTCTCTCTCTGTTCCTTCTTCTCCAATTGCAGCTCCAAAACATGCGCTCTGATGAACAAGTGAGTGAGTGAACAAATGAGGCGCTAGCCTCTCTTATTTATACAATCTGGCATGTGTGAATTGAGTTGTCTTTTAACTGGAAGGGCCGAATTCTTATTCTGGGTGGTTATAACCACTTTAATATATTCTGGGGGCCGACTTCTCATTTTTCCTATTATAATTAGGGTTTTACCTATCCACAAAAGGGGATTTGGTCATTCACAATACCCGACATGATCAATCCACAAAAGGGGATTGATCTAATGAATAATACATCAATAATAAATAGAATACTCTTTGCAGTTACATTATTTCAACACTTTGGCTCCTTAATATATTCTTTGTAAACATGAATGAATCAAAATGTATTCAAAATAACTTGCTAGTTATTTTGGTTGATCACTATAACATACCCAACACCTTCTATAACTATTGACACTACGAGGTATTTCATAAAACCTCAAATTTTCCACTCTTCTTGTTACAATATCACTCTATAACATACCCAACCACCCCTATAACACTATTGAGGTGGCAGGGTATTCCAAATTCCTCCCACTAATTTAAAATTATTCTATGATACCATTATGTAGCATACCCAGTCATCTAACTAGGTTGAAATTAACATTATAAAGCTTTGATATTGATCTCCTCATTGTCTTGCTATCAATTTATGAATGCGTGTAGACATGATAGTACATTCTTATGCATAGACAATTAAGTCATTAATGATTACATATGTATACTTATACATACAAGTATAACATCATTCCATTCATAAAATAAATGTATTAATTCAACATAATTACAAATAAATGAGAACACTTATCTTTCTGGGTATTAATCACTAACTAGATGCAAACGAAGGATGTTCCACCCAACCATAGGCTCTTTATTTCCATTAATATTTCTATAATAGGGCCACCTCTAAGCTAACACTATGATTCCACAAGGAAAAAATCATCTATGGTTGCCTTTAATCCTCTCACATAGCCCAATTTCCCATAATATTACACTCTATAACCTATTATAAAAATACCAATCCACTAGCTCTCTTTCCCCATCATCCTACACCACCCAAGGAATGGGATCCCCTTCTCTACCATGTAGTCCATTCACGATATCTATCAAAGACCAACCATGAAATATCACTTCCAGGGAATTGAGGAATTCTTAGTTGTAATTAATTTTACTCAATGATAACAATTTCCTTAGACAATCATAATTCCACATAATTCATGACAACCATTTCCATAAATTTATTCCAACATTCACATAGTATCTTATCTTTGAGAGAAAAATCTCTTAGGAAGAATGAATATCAACTTTATTTTTCATGCTAAAAAAAATGGAATATATTTGCATCCCTTTAATTAACACATATCTTCATAACAAGAACACATATCCCTCATTGACAACTAATCCCAAGGTTGATAGGTCTTAGGATAACATAAACCATAGGACTTAGGTTCACAATAAAACAATAATATTTTTCTTTGGCTCCCTTTGAGCCACCTTCCTTTCCCCTCTTGTGGAATGATAGCCCCCATTTTTTTCCCTTTTTGTCTACAACCTATGATGCATATTTTTATTATCATTAAATGTACAATTCACATATTACATTGTTCAAATTTTATCAATTCATCATGTACACATATACATTTACTATGTTGGGCATAAAAAATGGGGGTATTGCAATCATCTATAGGTCTAAGAGAGATACTGAGAAGCCAACTAGACCCTTTCATTCAATTGATAATCAAAATAGAGTCATTGAATACCTAAATTTGATTGACATATTTATCTTATGCAAATTTTAGAAGGCTTCTTAGGGCCATGAGCTAGACATGGTTGTTTGTGCCCTTTCCTAAAATCACCTTAAACTTTATTATAAGATTCTCATACAAATATAAAATGCCACCCATGCTACTAAAATCTATATGACCTTGTGTTATGGGATAAAATATCACAGATATCTCACAAGATGGATGGCAAGATATCCCTAAGATATTCCTATTGATCATAGAAAAATATCTCACAAGATGGATGGCAATATCTCCCTAAGATATTCCTATTGATCATAGACATAAAGAGATAGATTTCTTTGGTCTTCCTAGAACTAATACAAGAAATTTATATTATACCAAGAGAGGACAGAATAACATACCTTATCTTTGAAGGTTGTCCTTGTGTACCCTAGTTGTTGCAGCTCCCAAAATGCAACTCCAACTCCTACAACCTTCTTCCTAAACACAATAAAAAAAAACACCAATCTCCTTGTTCTCCTAGTGTTATAAATCACTAATTCTATTTATAGATAACTTGATCTATTACTCATAAGATCATAAACAAACCATTCATGATTAAAACAAAAACAATTTGGGGGAAAACCATCGATCTATTAATTAACATAAATAAATTACATCAATATCATACCTTTGATGATGATGCAATTCTTCTTTGGCTCGTTGCTCCTTGCTTGTCCTCATCTTCTTGATCAGGCTAGGCACTTTGATTTTTGGCTATTGTGAATAGGAAAATATCCTCTGCAAATGGACCAAATAAAACTACCAATTATTCATCCCTCCTGTTTCTCAAGACATTCCTTTGTTATATAGATCCTTGGAAGAGGCTTGAGAGAGATTCTATATCTTCTAGAGACCACTAGAGACTTGAATGCTATGAGTTACTAGGCTCATTCCATGAAGACACAACTCATCCCTTGCCTATATATGTAACTCCTTGAATCTAGAAGGTTTGGAAATTCATCCCTCGTTGTAATACTACCAATGTGTGATGATAATCATATGTTGTACCCTATTAGACCCACGATGACCTCCAGAAAGGGCCCAAATATCAAGCAAGCCATGCATTTTTTCTTTCATCTTCTTGTGAACATCCTTTTGGCCTGTAGGGTGGAAATTAAGGCTATAATAGATCCCCCCTAATGTGTAAGGCCCAGAAAGGAATGGATGGCCGAAACACATTACAATAAAATAATGTCCATGTGATGTAGTGTGAGGAGAGAGAAAAGGAGGTTTGGAAGTCAAATAATTCTTGCAATCAAACAACACAGATGAGAGCATAAATAAACCATCCCCTAGGTAGACATACTCAGACTCTGAATGAGCACAACAGCCAAAAAATACACTTCATATCCATGATATGAAATGTTAGAACATGGAAACAAAAGAATACACAGTGGATCCATGTCATCAATAAGACCGTAGCCATGAGAAAATACAATGTGGATTTACATCATGAACACAATCATATCCACCAAAAAATACAATGTGGATCTATGAAACAACATATAGATATTAGGAAGAAAATGATCACTAAAGAGAGTTCCCCAAAAGTCTTCAAAGTAATGACATAAAAATGATATACTCCACCGCAATTTGGGAGGGGATGTTGTAAAGGAATGATGTGGCTCCAAACCCAAGGTATTCATCCCAAACCCCGATGGTGTGAATATAAAACATGAAAATAGATGAGCTAATGTCAACCATGGTAGAAATTGTCTGATTATTGGTCATTGATGATGTATACCATTAACATATGCGAGGAGACCAATAAATGATAAATATGGACCCCAAGGCACCTAGTACAATCTAGGGAGTGTGAATAGATGATCTGATATCAAACACTCATAGTATCAATCAATCAGGAGTCAATGATGTAAACCCATTGTCAATCACGAGGAGGCATGCCACTGAAGACTGCATGCTCCAAGGTACTAGATGGTTTCTAGATCCATCTCCTAGATAATATGATGAAGTCAATAGGAATAGATCCATCGAAGGAGGGCCTTAATGTATCCCCCATCAATTGACACAAAACATATACTGAGAGATGATGTGAAGAGTCTATAGTATTACAAAGTACAACTCACACAGGGATGGTTGAGTAAAAAATTCAACAAAATAGTAGATGGTCGACTAAGGCTTAAAATTCCCTTGAACATATAGCATGACATAATTTTGACTTGGAAGAAACACATAAGAGCTATATGAATATAGTGCAACAATGGAAGAGGCATTGAATCACTCTCCATGATGATTGGAAGAGTAACCAACCGGAGGACTATCTCTAACTCATATTACTAGGACAACTCATAGGAAATATAAAACCCAATTGTATGATGAGGACTCAAACATGTGTCATGTTCAAGGGTGACTCAACTAATGCTGCCATTTTGAGAATAGACCAATGGTGAAAAAACCCCAATCTTTTATTGATTTTTATTTTTTATTTTTGGCCTCTTTCATGGTTTAATGAGCGCAAAAGGGGAATAAAAGTATTCTTAGTCTCCTTCATGGTTTAATAATAATGAAAGAATGATGCAAGTATGAACGATATGTACATTTTTTATTTCCTTTTACGAGTTCGAAAAAGAGATAAAGTTATACTCGAATGGAGAGAACAATAGCTTAACAACATGCTTCTATGTTCCAAGTGCATGTAACTAACCTAAGAAAAATGAATGCAAATGGTAATGGAAAGTGAGGTCCACTCTTAGTATATGTTCTCTCCATGGGTATATGGATGAAAAACATAGGCCAAATAATGCAATAGGTTGATGTTCTAGGCTACTGCAATAGTGGTAAGCAGAATTAAGAAAAATAATAATGCAATGACATGAGTGATGATGCAGACAACAAATGCATAGGAAACCATTAAGAAACAAGAATATTTTCAGGAACCCCCATGGGATGTGGCCATAATATAGATGAATAGAGAAGAATGAGGCCCCATCATCAAGTCATGGAGGGGCTAAAGGAGGGCTCTCGGGCCTTCAAGAAATCACAACATGCGCACCAAATGGAAATCTAGGTGCTAACTAAGGAACCCATGAAGGGTAGGCACTACCAAACAAGTTACGACCTGCAAGGCTAATGTCACAACCAGACAGGATCAAACTTAAGATGTTGTGATGTCGGAATAACTAGTTAATAATACAAGGCAGGAAATGCAGGGAAGAACCTATCCCTATATGTTATTTTGGGAACATGTACCTCAAGTTCATTGGATGTTGTCATCTTTGTAAAAAATTCCTCATCAGCCTGTCAAGGTGCATAGACTATATTCCAAGGTCGATTAAATTAAAAATGGAATTATAATAATAATGAACTCAAATAATTAATAAAAACCCACTTACTTGGTCTCATGGTGAAAAAAATAATTTTTTATTTCCCAAAAAGTTATAAAAGAAAACTTACCTTGGTAAAAACTCATTCTTCATTTGCCAAAAGAGTAGTGTGGAGAGCTTGTGGAGGAAACCCTCTTCCAAGTGCATGTGTGGAGCTCATTATGGATATTTTTCTCAACCATCCAACTAAGTATCAGATCTGGGTAAGAAATTGACATCCCATCTTCATTTTCTTTATGTTTTTCATGATCCTTAGTGGGGAAATGCACAACCCACATGCCTGTTTAGATAGCAAATGATCTTTGGGGAATCATCGTGTGTCTCTATAAAGTGGAGTGTGACCCCTATATCTAGTCACACAATGAAAAATGAACATTCATTGGATCGACCATCCATGCACATAGGTTTTGGGCATGTTTTTGAGCAAGCCATGTTTTGGGTGTTTATGTGCTAATGCATTTCTTGTGTTTTTGTTTCCTAGATGTAGGTAACCAACCAATATGATTGAATGGAAAGAAATATCCTATGAGGCTGATGATTATGTTTCTCAAGGGGATGAAATGAAATTGATATCTCTTCGGGAGTGTGGGATACTCAAATTATTCTGTTGTCCACTGCTAGGATCCCATGAGTATTTTTTTCACCAATGCATTCAATATTGGGACCTTGACCATGACTACTTTATCATCCAGGGCAAATTTTTGTAGCTAGACATGGACGATGTGTACTTATGTACTGGATTTTACTAGAGGGTTATACCATGGTGGGAAGATTATTCATGAGGTGGAGATGAGCACTTAGTCTTGGACTTCATTGAGGAGTATTGTCAGTATGGTTCTCACAATACACCCAACAAGATCCCAATTCGAGATATTGTAGATCTACCGCTCAATACCATCCTATTCTATATCACTCACACTGTGAGATCAACATGCCCTCATTTAGCATCAAATACCAATATGCAGGTGGTTTTCATGTGTTTGTATCCAACCATATTCAACTGGTGTGAGGGAGTTCTCACCAATATGAAAACCCAACTATCTTGTTGTAAGAGAGGCGAGAAAAACCAATTCGGGTATGACTCCCTTTTAGTGATGATATACATGGGACGGGTGCCTCAAATAGATAGTGATGGGTGTGTCAATGTCATCATACCTGCAAATGATTTTTTTGGTAGATCAAATGGTAAGAGTACTAGGGGGAATCATCCAGATCGCTATGGGGTGGGCTTCCACATTTGGTGGAGCCATCACATTGTCAACATTGAGGATTTCCCCTGTGCGTGGACTGACTTCTAGTAGGATCCAAATCTTCTAATCCCCCCAGGAAAGGCGTGGGGCCCCATGGGTTAGTGTGTTTNTTATTTTTGTGAGTGCATAGTGACACAATTTCGTGTTTTGTAGATGTAGGAATAGAGAATCTAGAGGGATGGGGCCAAGATCGTCATTGGAGTAGTGACAATGAGTAATTGAGAGGGGAGGGTAGTGAAAGTAATGAATAACTCTATCATGTGCATCACAACCTGGATGGGATGACCATGGGGGTCCCCCCCATGCCAGAAAATGATATGCTACCACACCTACAATGACCTGTAGAGGGTGTTTCCTGCCCCTTATTCTATGTTGTGATCGACACTAATAACCCTCCTTTTTCTTGTGTTTTATGATTTAAAATACCCTCCAAGAAAATCGAGACCCTTTACTCTATTTATAAAACTCTTTTTCTTGAATTTTTCCTTAATGAAAATATTTGGTTCCCCTTTTCTATAAAAGGGCCACTTTAAGTTTTCTTCGTTTGGTTGGAATTCCTTTCTTGATGCTTGGTACTTGGAAAAATTTTGAAGACAATTTTTTATCATTAGATGAGTTAGTATAAACTCTTCCAGGGTGTCGGGGAGGTTCCCTCCAAGTGTTATGATGACCATCAAAGAAATTCCTTTAATCTCCTTCGAAAATTCTTATTTGATCATCATGCTACTTTGTGCAAACTCCTTTGATGTCTACCGAGGGAGTTCATGAAAAATCCTCCAATGTATAATGGAGGATTTCCTATCCTTACCTCCAAAGAGCGTTGTTCAACGATCTCCTCACTTCATGTAAACTCCTCTGTCTGGACTAGAGAAATTCCCATTAACTCTTCTGGTCAAAATGGAGGAGTTCTCATATGCTCCTCCGATGTCCACCAATTTAGTTTTTTTAAACACCTCTAGCATACACCAGAGGATCTCCCATGATCATTTTCGATGTATATAAGATGGTTTCCCATTAACTCCTCTAGTAGAGATGTATAAATTCCTCCAGTCACATTTATGGAACTCAAAGTTTATAAAATCACACTCACCCTCACCTCTCGTCCATCATTACCGGAGGACCCATAAAGGAGATATATCACAAAACGATGAGACGAAAAGATAAATCCTCCTCACCCCCAACTTATTTTCATCACACATGTGGTATTCAGTGCTAGGTATTCCCTAGGCACTCTCTCTCTCTCTAAATTATTAATGTTAGGGTTTTATTCATTTAATCATTAAATTCAATCCTACATGCCCTGACCTCCCATGCCCTACATATTCACCTTTCATATTTGGAATTTTCCTACTCGCCCATACCATAACTCTTATCCATTCCAAGGGTCATAGTCACATGATTTTATCCCAACCTTTGAGGTCACTTAGTTTTTTGGTTCCATATGCATTTTTCCTCCCATATAATTCGTTTGGCCACAACCTTAGCCATATGAATATTTAAAACCTAAAAAAAACCCAGATGGTAAGCCACACGTCTGAACTCTGTCATCTCCTTACACCATCATATGCTCATATTAACAATATCTTGGGCCCTAATCATCCTTCCTCGACCCTCCATTTACTTGATCCCTAAAAAACTCAAGTAAAGAAACCTCCTGGGGACTTAGTTTATTTGGAAAGTTCTTTGAAACTAGAGACCCTCACATTAACTCCTCCAGTATTTACTAGAGGAGTTAATATAAACCTTTTAGATGCCTCCAAGAGACTTAATGTTAATCCCTTTAGTTCATTGGAACAATTGACACTTCTTCTCAACTTTACACCAGAACTCTTTATACAAAGTCTTCTTGTTTCACTGGAAGACTTGGCATGAATACCTTCAGTGTAAACTGAAGGACTTTATACCAACTCCTCCAATGAATGCACTTTCCCACCATCATACTTCACATAAATTCCTCCGGTCTCATCGAACACTTTTGCACTAATTTCTTTGGTGTGTGCATTAACCCATCTACACACTTAATATAAAATTCTCTGATGTGCATTGGAGAAGTTCACGCGAAATGCTCTGGTTTCAAATCTTTCAACCTTTTTCTAGGAAGACTTTCACCTAATCAATATAGATTTTTATCTTGACTTTCTCTAAGGATTAGATATCCATGATGTCTTCCTTCATACTATCATTTTCAGATGACAATATCCCACCTAGAATTAGCTCAAGAAAATCCTCAAGTACTTTACTATTGGTTACTTCAATAATCTTATTTTTTTGCACATATCTAACCATTATTATTATATCTCTTAATTTTTGTCTTTGGACTAATTTTTTATATGCTTGTAAGATTTAGATCTAAGGAAGAAGGAAACTAGCAAAGAACCCTCCATAAATGCCTTCGGAAGTGACCACCAACATGAGGATGAATTTGACATTGCAGGAGCAATGTATAATGACACTAGTGGATTCCTAGAAAAAGGGGAAGACCCACTCAAATTGGGAAACGTATACCAAATGTTCAAAAATCATAATTTCATCATGTATGTCGAGGACCAAGACAAATTCAATAATTTCAAGAAGATTAAGAAATCCATAATAACTAGATTAGCATCCCACGTTGCTATGTTCCCTTGCGTCGATACTATTTCATGGATCCTCAAACACATGGACTTAGGAAATAGGTATATCTGCAATGCTAGAGGGGATCCTATAGCTTCATTTCAGCCTGAAGATATAGAAAAGTTTTATTATCTGGATAAGGGAACCCATGAAATAGATAACAAAACTATTGGTGAATTCAAGCATACAACCAAAGATCTATTCCACATTTGGTACAAGGCAGAGAAACAGTTCAATCTTATACCTACTAGAGTATACCCTACAACCATGCTAAGAAATCTATATCAATACATGGTGTCCATGATCTATAGATTATATGGGGAGACTGATGCTTCCAAATTCTCTTTGTCATATATTCCTTTGATCTATCATTGCACGAGAAAAGGGGCATCATTTAACTAATATGACATCCTGTCAACAAAATTAGCAAAATCCATCTCAATAGTTGTGGATGCCCATCCTAAAACCTTTTTGAATTTTCATATATTCTCATACCTCATAGACATAATGTGTGATTTTCACCAATAACCAAAGATGGGATGGTCATGGGAACCATAATATCCAACCATAAACTTATATTGCAAGGTATTGTGGGAGAAAAGCTACAGAACACAATACCATAATATATTTGAGAACTTCCTAGCTCCATTGTACGAGTTCATCTTCTCCTCACCAACCCTGTGTATAACCAACAAAGCATTGGCCGTAATCACGGGGATAGGAGATTGGTACCTGATGGACCATGGCACATACATCAGGATATACAAGGCCATGAGAGCACCACTGATGCAGGAGCATCACTCCACCTCAGCACGGGTCAGCTATTCGACACATTGGTGCACATTCAAGGAGGGGAGAGGTGCCATCCCTCTCATTTTTCCCTTGAAGTTTAAATTTTAATGTAATCAATGAAAGTACACGTTGTAAGGCTTGGGTAGAGCCAATTCATACCTTTGTACAAGATGTTATGAGGAAAATATCTCTATTTCTAGGGTAAACCACAACAGACAGATATGACTGCAGAAATCAACTCTATCCCAAAAACTTGCTATATAAACCAATGTCAAAGCGAGATAAGAAAGGGACCTACCTCATCTAGATGTTTGATGATGTCCACCATTGAGCACTTTGACCCAAATATTTATACCTGCAACAAGTTCTCAACAAACAAGCAAAGAAATCATATAGTGATCACTGATAATATAAAAGGTTAGCACATTAGATAGCATAATCCATTAATATACAAAACAAACAAGCCCATGGATAATAACTCATATATTTTCCAGATATCAATTGGACAGGAAGGGATTAATTCTATTAATAAATGATCAATAGAAGTGAAAATATTACAGACTTCAGTGTCGTCACGGTTCGGCACCGAGAAACCAAGTTCCTTCCAGCTGGGCCTCCACCACTTCA
>JASDQU011507463.1:0-11150 GCA_032191745.1 Picea mariana
GTTGCTTTATTTTTACCTTTCCCATTCCAACAATTTTGCATGGTGCATCATCACCCAAATGAACCTGTCCAAAATCACCTTGAACATAATCTAGAAAATGTTTCCTATGGGGTGTGGCATGAAATGAAGCCCCTGAATCTACTACCCAAGACTCAAAAATATTGTCTACATAAATAATCAAAGCATCTTGTAACACATTACCTGTTACATTTGCTTCCTGATTTCTCTCCTACTGTCCATCTCTTTGTTTCTTTGGAGCTCTGCAGTCTTTCTTCAGATGTCCTTTCTTCCCACAATTCCAACACTCTATATTTCCAAGTCTGGATTTGGATCTGCCCTTCCTAGAATTCCCACGGTTCTCAAAACCCTTTCCTCTATCCTTTTGTCTTCCCATGTTCTCCATGTTCAACGCATTTCTTGATGTCTCACCTGTGCTTTTCCGTCACATTTCCTCACTAAGGATAACACTAACAACATCATCAAATTTTAAAGTATTTGAACCAGAGACAGAGTTACTTATAGCCATGACCAAGTCGTTTCATCTTTCTGGCAATGAGCACAAGATTATAAGAGCCCTGAACTCATCATCAAAGTCCACTTTTACAGAACTTATTTGATTAGTAACCATATTAAAATCATTTAAATGATATGCAACAGACCCACCTTCTGACATCTTCATATTAAATAATCTCTTCATTATAAATACCTTATTGGACGCCGAGGGTTTTTCATACAATTTGGCCAATGCGTCCATCAAACCCTTCATTGTCTTTTCTTTGGAAATATTGAAAGCCACCGATGTTGCCAGGCTCAGCCGTATCGTTCCTAGAGCCTTTCTGTCAAGAATATCCCATTCTTCATCCTTCATAGCTTCTGGCTTCTTTGTTATTCTGCCCAATGGTAGGAATAGATCCTTCTGATATAAATAGTCTTCCATATGCATCTTCCATAACTGGTAGTTTTGTCCATTAAATTTCTCAACCCTAAACTTTCCATCTTCCGACATTGCTCCCACTCGAACCAGGAACCCTCTTTTCTTGCAATTTACCTTTCACTCTGATACCAGTTGTTAGAAAAATAGGATCGCAAAGCAATATAATAAAACAAATGCGGAAACAAAACATAGAAGATACACAATACAAGAGAGACACAAATTTACATGGTTCACCCAGTGTGGGCTACGTCCATTAGAGAAATTTCCAGGTCCTGCCTTTATTATTATCTAGCAAATGAAGGGATACAACCTACAGCAAAACCTGTTGTAACTTCCTCTTATTTCTCTCACAGTCTCCTCTCTCAGAATACAATATTCTCCATCAACCATAGCCGCAATAAATTTCCCTCATAAAAGAGGGTTTCCTTCTAGGGAAAAACCCCTAACATAATCTCTATCATTAGATCTATGACCTTATAATGAATGGTCCATATTTACAATGAAATTACAATATACAATTACAAGGAAATTTTTTCTTCGACGGCTTTGCCCCCAAACCCCCATTTGGGGATGCTACCCCCAAACCCCCACTGGGGGCCCACTTGCCCCAGACCCCCCAACTGGGGGGATAGCCCCCCTAGACCCCACAGAGGGGGTACCCCCCTTTGCACTCCCCCACGTGGAAGAGTGTACATACTTCTGGGGTGTAAATATTTCATGGGGTATAAACATGGATGAAAGTAAAATACCTCTGAATCAGGAAGATAATCAGGCTCCACAACCAACACTTCCCTGAAATAGATCCATTTGAACCCTTAGCCGCAACGTTCACCATGCTATGGTATTTGAGCGATATGGGAAAATAGTGGCAGTCAAACACGGTGTTCCACACCTAATACCTACAATTAAAGAGGGCTATCGAGGCTATCCCTCATATGATGTTGAACACCTTGCGTAGGTTCAGGCCATTTGTGAAGTTCCATGTAGACAAACATTTTATCTATATCACTACGTGCAGATATGAACAAAAAGAAGTACTACATAGTTATGACCAGATCACAGAGGAAGACCTAGAATAAATAACTAAGGAATGGCATGCAAAGCTCCTTATCCCTATTGACCCTGCAGAATTGTCTGACCTTGAACTAATCAGAAGCCCGGTGGTCACTCGCGAAGAGTATGATACACCTGGAGCTAGCAGAAGGAAGAAGACATAAGAGGTACAAAAGCTGAACAGTGCATCAGAAGAGACTGCTTCAGAATCACCTAACAAAGGAGGTGATGACAAAGTAGACAAAGAAGAGAATAATGGAGAAGAATACAAGCATAATCAAGGTGAAGTAACACCACCTAAGGATACCATTGATGAATCTGAGACATCCAAGAAAACAAAGGTTTCCCCCATGAAACCGTCATCATGGAAGAAGTCAAAATCTAGTAAGACTAAGCTGCAGACTGTGCTCATGCTCGATGACTTTGAATTCATTATCACAGCTGTATCAGACGCCTCGAAAGAAATTTTGCAGATAAATGAAGCCAAGCAAGAGACCATGTATGGAAGGATTGAAGCAAAATTGCAAGGGGTACAACAGGCCCTTCACTCTAGTCGTGTAGTGTCCACTGCGCCTTCACCATCAGAAGAACCAGAGTTGAGAGATGAGCCTACCCAACTTTGTAGAATAGTTGATGTGACCGAAGCTCGCCTTCATTGCGCACATGAAGAAAAAGAATAGGCCACAGTGGCCCTGAAGAAAGCACAAGAGGAAGTGATAGAGCAATGTTGAGTTACGCTATAGGATAAGGATGACCTCCAAACCAAGTTCGAAGAGGATAGAGCGTAGATCCAACATGAGAAAGAATAAATACTCATGGAGCAGGTTGGAGTTGAAGAAGCAGTCTGCAGAGAACTTCGCTCTATGATAGGCTTAAAGAAAATGGAGGAAGACCCAGTGGAGAATCGAGTGGTGAATCTTGTTGAATCCATTCAACAACTTCAAAAGAGAGTCGCAGAACTAGAGCTACAAACAGTGCCAAGAACTCCACAGGAAGTGCGAGACCAGAGAGAAGGAACCGCCTGGAGCGCAGTTGAGAGAATCAAAGCATTAGCTTTGGAATGTAAACAAATTAGCAATAGAAGTGCATAGACTTATGAGAGACTTACTAAGGACCCTAAACTGAAGACACTGGATTCACAACTCCAGGAGGTCAAGAAACAATCATCAACAGTACATCTGCATTTGAAACTCCTGTTAGTAGTTGAGAGGATGAAAAGATCGTAGGAACAGTGCATTGCTCAGCAGCAGGTCCATACCATATAGAGAAAAGTCATGTAAGTGACTCAGAGGCTCCAACCAGTCTAGGACGAAGCTTGCCAACTGTTTGAGGAGATTGAAGGACGAGGAGTAGAGTTGGAACAAGTAGTCACTACAATTGAACAACGCTTGGAAGGACCTGTGAATGAGACATTTATTCAGGAATTCGCTGAGTAGGAGGCCCTGGCGAAGCAGTAGGCCGAAGGAACTCGAGCCAAGCTCTAGGCTTTTGAGGTAGAGCTACCCAAATCAGAGTGACTCGGGATGAGTCATAGGTGAGTGTTGGGGGCATGTTGTCCCTTGACCAAGTTTTGAATATCCTTGATCACTTTTGACCCCTTTTTGGGACTTCGATAGGCTGTCGAAGGTGGAGCGCAATTCGAAGCGGAGATTGTGGGATCTCGCCCCCTTGTTTAGGGATTTTTTGGTTTTGGGATTATGTAATGGTTATGGGGATGTTGGCCCATGGGTTTACCCATGTTTATAACCTTTTGTAATGTATACATAGATGTCTAGGTGATTTAAGAAAGATACCTAGAAGAGACAAGTGGTGTTGTGCTAAGTGAAAGCGATAGTCGCAAATTCTTTGTGCATGCTGTGTTGAACACTTGCAGGGATAAGTGCAAGTGGATGTAAGAAGCTCATGTAGGTATTTGTGCTGCAACCTAGCTCAGGGAAGGAGGATCTGGTGAAGTGTGCTTAGATCTCCTTTCCTATGCAGAGTAGGATCTTGTGGCTCTGTGCATGTAGATGATTGACAAAAGGAAATAAAGAGAAGAAGAGTTGGTGGACGTAGCCCCAGGCTGGGGGTGAACCATGTATATCCTGTATTATGGTTTCTTTGTGCTTTATGGTTGCTACATTATTCATGAGATTTGTGCTTAGTGTAAGAACATTTTCTTAGATGAATCTAATATGATATCTTAGTACTAAGTAATATGAATGAATACTAGATCTGACCTATTTTGATGTGCTTAGTGCTTGAATGTATTAGATATGGGTGAATACTACGCTGCTCTGTAATTAGGGTTTATCCATGCTATAAACAAAGGATAAATACTAATGAACGATAACTGCTAAGTTCTCTATTAAGGTGTTGTAATCACATATTTGTCTCCTATCCAAGTTGCAAACACTTGAGTCCTGCAACCACCCCTACCTCTACCTCGGGTGAGACTTCATCTGCTTCGCAGGTGTTTCTAAAGGGCTGGTAGTTTGGGTTTTGTTGGTGCATTGTTGAATCATTGAACCCTGGGTCTGCCCCCATGCCAACAATACTGGATCTCAAGAAAAACTCATTTATGAAGATACAGTTTAGAAATTGCATTTGGAAACTACTCCTCATCCTAAACCACATCCTCTTGGTTGGATATGTGACAATGCAAAATTGCATGTGACAAGAAGATGTAAACTTAGATTTTCCATCACTACAAACTTTATAGATGAGGTATATCTTGATGTTATTTCATTGGATATTTGTGGTATTGTGTTGGGAAGCCATATTTATATGATAGGAGAGCCATCTTTAAATTTCATGAGAACACATATCATTTGTTTAAAAATGGAATTGAGTACATTATTATAGCACATACAAAGACTTTGAATTTGTCACTTGTAAATGATGGACAAATGAAGATATTAGTCAATGCTAGTAAGAACTTTGTACTCTTGATGATCAAACCCAAATACAATGTTGAAAAAGAATATTTCCAAGTTTGTGACGCAAAGTTAAAATATGATTTATATGAGGTTGTTAACTAATATGATGAGATGTTTCAGGAACCAAAAGGATTGCCTGCTAAAAGGGGTATCCAACATGAGATTCAATTGCAACAAGATTGTCCTCTTCCAAACATTGGTATGTACAGGATGTCAGTCATGGAGAATGATGAAATTAAAAAACAAATCCAAGAGTTTCTTGAAAAAGGGGTTATCATGCCAAGCACATCACCATGCAGGTCACCAATTGTTTTAGTACCAAAGAAAGATGGTACATGGAGCATGTGTGTAGATTTCAGATCCTTGAGAAAGATTACGATAAAGAATCGTTATCCTCTTCCTAGAATTTATGATTTGCTTGATCAATTTAAAGATGTTAAGTATTTTACTAAGTTGTATTTGAGAAGTGGATATCATCAGATTAGGATTGTTAAAGGAGACACATGGAAGACAATTTTCAAAACAAAGAAAGGTTTGTTTGAATGGATGGTTATGCTTTTTGGGCTCTGTAATGCTCCTACTACATTCATGAGAGTTATGAATGATGTTTTAAGGCCTTTTCTTGATGATTGTCTACTTGGATGACATATTGATATTTAGAAAATCTCGTGAAGAGAATGTTACGCATGTAAAGCAAGTTTTAGATATCTTGAAGAAAGAAAATTTATTTTTAAATACGTCTAAATGTGATTTTGGAAAGACCTCACTTGTTTACTTGGGGAATATTGTTGGAGGAGGAGAACTAAAAATATATCCTTCCAAGGATAAAGTCATTTTGGATTGGCCCAAGCCCAACAATGCGACAGAGGTAAGAATCTTTTTGGGAGCAGCCCAATTTTGAAGAAAGTTTATTGCTAACTTTTCTTCAATTGCAGCTCCATTACATGTAGTAACAAACATCAAGAAATTTTTCCAATGGGGAGGCAAGCAACAAAAATATTTTGATGCATTGAAGGAGAAGATTAGTTCAGCTCTAGTTCTTGCACTTCCTGATTTGAGACAACCATTTGAGGTACAAACAGATGCAAGTAACTATGCAATGGGAGCAGTCTTTTTGCAACATGGTAAGCACATTTGTTTTCATTCTAAAACTTTTAATGGTGTTGTGATTAATTATACTACATATGATAAGGAGTTGTATGCATTTGTGCAAAGTGTGAAAATATGGAAACATTATTTGTTGGGAAAATAAACTATCAGTCACACAGATCATCAACCATTGCAATACATACAATCACAAACAAAGCTACAACAAGCAAGGCACTTCAGATGGATGGGTTTCCTACAATAATTCCACTTGGTTATCATGTATAAGAAACAAATTTATAACAAATTTGTTGATATGCTTTCTAGGACTATTGTTAGTGCTTCAGTTATTCTTAAGCATAATTCTAGCATGCATGAAAGCTATGTTGAACAATATTCTTTAGATGTTGATTTTAAATAGGTTTATGGAACTTTGTGTCATTCTAACCAAGTTGAGGAACTGGATTACCATGTGCATGATAAGCTTTAGTATCATCTTGGTAAGCTATGTATTCCACAGGGTGAAAGAGTCAAAATCATAAGGGAAGCACATTCTACTCTTATTGCTGGCCACTTTGGTGTAGGGAAGACGATGGCTAATGTTGGCCCTTGACCAAGTTTTGGGAGATCCTTGGTCAAGTTTGACCTAATTTGGGACTTCGAAATCCTATCGAAGGTAGAGTGCAAGACAAAGCGGAGATCACGGGATCTTGACCCCTTTTTGGGTCCTTTTTGGGATTTGGGATAATGTAAAGGGTATGGGATGTCATCCCATGGGTTTACCCATGTTTAGGCCTATTTTGTATGTATAAATAGATGCTAAAGAAATGTAGTGGGTACAAGTGGCTAAGTTCTAGATCTATGTGATTGAAGGATTGTAAGTACTTTGTGCATATTGTGTGAGACTTGCAGAGCTACATGCAAGTAATTGTAAGAAGGCTTGGTATTGTACCCTAACTCGAAGAAGGAGGATATGGAGGAGTGCACATGGATCTCCTGTCTTTTGTGGAGTAGTATTTTGATGTTATGTGCCTGTAAGAAGATGAACGAAGATAATAAAGAAGAAGAGTTGGTGGACGTATCCCCAGGGTGGGGGTGAACCATGTACATGATGTGTTGTTATGCCTTGTGCCATATTTTGATGTGTTTATGTCTTTAAGATGCTAAGTGCTTTGACATAGATGGATAGATCTATTTATGCTTTGTGCTAATGATGCATATGAATGTTAGATCTAAACTATGTGAACTAGCTTAGTGCTTAAATCTGTTAGATCTAATATATCTCTTTATGCTTAGATATGTTAGATCTGAATGAATGTTGAAATGCTCTGTTTTATCTGCGGAGCAGATACTAAGTGAATGATGATGAACTATAGTTGCTAAGTTCTCTATTAAGTATTATAATCACATATCTGTGTCCCAGCTAAGGTTGCAGACACCTAAGTCCTGCAACCACCCCTGCCTCTACCTCGGGTGAGACTTCATATGCTTCGCAGGTGTTGTCGAAAGGGCCGATAGTTAGGGTTTTTTTGGTGCGTTGTTGCAACATTGAACCCTAGGTCTGCTCCTGTGCCAACAAATGGTTTTGTTGATGGGACCTGAAATTGTGATTGCTGGGAACTAAAGAAAAAGAGAAGATTTGTGCATAGATCTGTTGTTGAAGTGTGCAGTATTAGACCTGAAACTGTGATTGCTAGGAACTGAAGAAAAAGAGAAGATATGTGCATAGATTTGTTGCTGAAGTGTGTAGTATTAGACTTGAAACTGTGATTGCTAGGAACTGAGGAAGAAAAAACTTTGTGCGAAGATCCGACCTGAAATTTTGAAAGCTCTGTGTGTAGATCTGTTGCTCTAGTGTGCAGTACTCTACTTATTTTGTGAATATCTGTGCTAAAGAAAATAGGTCAGATCTGAAGAAAGGAGGTAAGATCTGGAAGATCTGTACTCTGATAAAGGTAAAAATAGTGAAAATTTCTAGATCTGAAAGCTTTGTGCTCTGTAGAAGTAAGATAAGTGAAAAATTTTGTTTCAATAGTATGGATCTAGGTATCATTGATAGATTATGTCCTAGCTTGAAAACTAGGGCATTGATAGATGAAAGAAGGTTTGATATGAGTAGATCTAATGATAAAAGTGAAAGATATGGTATACCTATGCATAGAAAGAATGTTTGGACTAACAAGTGGATGCAGGATCCTAGAAAGAAATGTTTGCAGGTTAGCTACCATGATCCTAGCACACAATACAAGAAAGGTTGGGAATCATTTAAAAGAAAGAGAGCATTAACCCTCTATTACAGTTGCAGAAAACTGGGACATCTTGGTAAGGAGTGCCCTGGGAGAAGACCTAGTTGTCTTTGTTGCAAAGTTATTGACCATGAAGTATTGGATTTCCCTATAATGATTGCTAAGCTTGAAAAAATGAACATGAAAAAAGAAAACCCTAAGGCATATCCATATACTACGATTATGGCAGAACCATAGAAAGAATTAGAGAAAGTATTGCTACAGATGAAAGAAACCCTGAATGATCACCGACATGTCAGTTTATCAGAGGTCTTAAAAGAAAAAGAATTCCTTGAAACAAGAATAGGATACTTTGACATTGACTGTGTCTAGATGAGGAAACACAGGTGAATATCATGATAGAGAGAACTTGGGAACTTTTAGGGAAGCCTGTGATGACTCCTTCATTGGGAGGAATAGGTCTATTTAGAGGAAAGATGATAAACCTATGTGGAAATCTCACCAATATACCTATGAATACCAATGGAACTTTGACAAAGGAGGATTTTGATATTGTTAAATTTATTGAGAACAACGCCTCATTTACCATGTTACTAGGAAAACCTTGGATTGAAAAAAATCAGGCCAAAAGGCAAGAAGAAGAAGAAGTTTTAGAGCAAAAGAAGCAAGAGTTAAAATATTTAATGACTATAAGGAGCACACACTTAATTGAAGAACAAAAGAACAGATCGAATCTCTTTAACAACAAAGACCTAGATATCAAAGTTGCAAGAACACAAGACGACCCGCAAAATATTGAAGTACCTGTTCCAGATAAAGAAAAAGTACCACCCTCGAATTTTAGGAAATAATCTCAACAGTGCGAAGTAACTATGCTAAAAGAAGATAAGAATCAGAATGGAAAAAGGCATACTAAGACAAAGCTCACTAGAAATAAATCTAGAAAGATAAGTAAGAAGAGAGCTAAGATCGTCAAGTTACAGAAGGTTCCAGAAGGAACTTCGCAGAAGGAAAATTTACAAAACTGGAGCTTCGTTGGGATAACATAACAACGTTATATGGCACTTCACCAGGGTGAATAAATATGGCCGTTGGGACCAATATAACCGTTCGGACAACCCTATGAATGGGTAGAAAGGAATTTATGGTTTTCCACCAGACCGTTGGACCACGCCATAATGGATAGAACAAAGCTAATGAAAGATTTTCGCCCGTTGCAAGAAATCCATTGCCAAGTTATCTATTTATCCCATTGCACCATGCACTGAGAACACTTTTTCTAATCGTGAATTTGAGCTCATAGACTTGTTGATTTTACATAATGATCATTACGCTATTGCCCTCTATTCCATTACAATGTCTAAGTTACTCCTTGAACCTGAAGATTTCCAACCCCAAGCATGTATGTCAGATGATTTCAGTGCTGCAGAGAAAGTTGTTGAAGAATTTTTTATCGACCTCATGATTGAAAGAGTCATGTCGATGTCTGTAGGTATACAAGCTTCATCGACAAGAATAGTGCAAGCCTCTCTGTGGACTGATCGCAAAGCCAGATTATCCCAACCATCAACATAAAAGAGAACCGAGCATAAAGATGACATCGCAAATGCAAAACTGATTCCAACCATATTGATCGATTACATCTGGCCTCTGGTTGACACAGTGAATTGTGATAGTGTACCAAGATAATTCGAGTACACCATGGTCACTGCGTACCTCTCGAAGGGGATATGCGTAGTTCAAACAGAGCAGTATAAGATCACAGCGTTGAAGTTCAGCGACTTCAACCTCAGAGATCACAAGATCTATGGTATTCTCACCCCATAAAAGTGATTAACCAAAACTAAGGGGAAGAATTCAAATATAATCCCCCAGTCGTGGAAGATGAACCTTGTGCAGTCCACCCTACTGAATATCATGAATATCCCACACTTCGTAAGACACCAGGAAGTAAACACCTGTGTCAAGTTGCTACTGTCGTGTTAACATGGCAGCTACTTATGGCTAGATTGTCACATTACAGTTGACCCAACATTGATCCACAGGATCACAAGACTGAGTATGCAAGGACCCAACCTACAGGACTTTTATCTAGGAAAATCCACAGATCGCACACTCGCATACAAGATCAAGGATAAATATGGCGACATTGAGAAGGGAACAAGAGGCTACGAGGTAGCTTCCATCTAGAGTGGCGTAGTGCGCCTAACATATCAACTGATAGATGGAAATTTAGTAAGGAATAACTGACCTATGGAGGTCACCGACTTTGTCGTTGACCTCACAGGGAAGTGTGTGGAAGGCCTACCGATGAACTGGGTGAAGTACCTAGTTAACTAGTTGGAACTAGATTTCCGAGAAGCATAGGATCATGATTATGAATTTCATTTCAATTGGCTCCTGGTCCTCATTGCATTTGTTTCCTGGGAGATGCCAAAAGGAGCGACCTTCCTAGAGATCGAGCCATTTGAACCACTTGCTGCAAAGTTAGCTACCATTTGGTATTCAACTAATATGAAAAAACAATGACAGTCGAATGTTGTGTTTCATACATACTACCTCCAGCTAAAGTGAGCCATCGCAGTCGAGCCTTGCATGACTCCGAACACCTTACAAAGGTTCTAACCCCTGACGAAGTTCAACACAGATTGACACTTCATCTACATTATAGCATGAAAAGATGAACATAAAGAGAAACTCCAATCATATTATAATCTTACAAAAGAAGACCTTGAAGAAATCACTAAGGAATGGTCTGCTGACATCCTTATCCTCACCAAACCTGTAGAGATATCTGATCTTGACAGCCCAAAGGACACTCATAAAGAACAAAATACACCCAAGAAGACTAAGGAGGTCCAAAACTTAAGCAACGCCTCATGAAAGACTCCTTTAGTATCACCTGACCGAGCG
>JASDQU011507464.1:11399-23744 GCA_032191745.1 Picea mariana
TGGGACAAGATAGGTGGAATCTTTCACCACCGAATCGTCCTCTAGGGTTTGTTATGTCAAAACCCTCAAAACCCCCAATATTGGGCTCACTAGCTAGAAGCCAGAAATCAAAAAGATAAACATACATGAATGAATGAGAAGAGGCCCTTGCCTTTCCTTTATACTTTTTGGCTGACCTTATCGCTCCAAAGTGACTTTCATTTTATTGATATTTAATTAATTAATTAAATCACTTTAATTAATTAATTAACCTTTTTACCTTTGAAAAGCTCCTTATCTCTCCTTGTGGCTTCCCTCGCCACTGAAAGTCACTTCTAGCCATCCCATCCTATAGTGTTTCTCCTCCCGATTTCGATGAGCTATTACACTGAGAGGTTCTTCCAAGTAATGTGCCCAAAATGACCTCTTCAGCGAAATCCATTGACTTATAGCTCAAAATAGTCAAAATCATGGAAATCGTCGGAATGCAACGAAACCAAAGTCAACCTGTGTGAAATGGCTCATAATGATGGAATANGATTTCGATGAGCTATTACACTGAGAGGTTCTTCCAAGTAATGTGCCCAAAATGACCTCTTCAGCGAATTCCATTGACTTATAGCTCAAAATAGTCAAAATCATGGAAATCGTCGGAATGCAACGAAACCAAAGCCAACCTGTGCGAAATGGCTCATAATGATGGAATATGATCATCAATACAAATTGGACCCCACAATGCCTCTCAAATACCCCTGTACTCGCTCTAGCACCCATCTGGCTATTCTGGTCATCATAAGTCTCTGCCCTGTGAAGATGTCCCAAAGTGGGGACATTACAATATGCAACTGTGTTGGTACCACAAACTTATATTGGCACGATAAGGTATCTTCTTGTTTTAATGAGCGTAGGTACTACCAAATAGGTAATTTTTGGATCTACCTTCCTCGAGTGATGATCACGATATACTAGGATATGTTCAAAGTGAGATGTGTTGTACTAGATCTACCGGTTCTAGATCATTCAAGGATATATACCAAAATGATATCCAATGTGTATACCCTCTATTCAAACATGATGTGTTAAGTTATGTGTTCCATAAACTTTGTGGCATTAGTTGTGCCATTAAACACTAGTGGATCTTTAATCTCTACATGAATCCACTTAATGGAATTTGGCAGTGTGCATATTTGTGTCAATTAATTCTCAAACTCCCTAGGCGACCCAAAACTAATGGACAATTTGGAATAAATGGTATAGGAGAATACTATTCTCCAACTCAAATTTCCACTAGTATTTGGATTAATATAGTCTTCCAGCTATCCTAGTCATCCAATAATTCTTCTATCTATTTAACAAATGTATTTCCCTCCATTATATCTAATGGATATACCATCCAATAACCCTTATTAACAAATGACATCATTATCAAATTCCCAATCAATCCATCACAATACTAGGTATGTATATTTTTCATCTACTATATCAATGAACTGAAAGTAAGCATAAATATACACACAATCGAGATAGAATTCCATCTAGCCAATTTGACAATCGAGAAAATGTGTGATTGGTTCACCAACTACCTCTAGATCGACAACTAGACCCAATTTGGTCATCCCATGAGTTCTCATGATTACTTCAGTAGGATGTTAACATCCAACCCAAAGTTGAGCATAAATTCTCACACTTCATATCATTGAATCAATACATTTAAGATAAATTATTTTCCATACCTTTTTCACTAGATATGGTTTAAGGGCCTCTCTTGTGCCTCTATTGGTGACTCAAAAATCGGCCCAAGGACCTTCCTTAAATTTGTTGTGGATTTATCATTTTCTATTATAAATAAAAAACTTTTCAAAATTTCTTTGCCTTCATCTTCCACTATATATACTAGTAGAATCATGCATTGGCTTAGTGGCCAAATTATGGAAGGTTTTATATTTCTTGCAATCATACTAACTATATTTATAGCATTCATAGTAACTATGTTTCCAAAATCACGTGTATTATGTATTGTCTTTTGGTAGTACCCACATCAAGGATGGTGAGGATATAAGTAATTCATTACAATATACCCCACATCATAATAATTATAAAATTATGGTGGGAGAGGATCCACTTAATCACATAGATCCCTATTACCCTAATTCTAATTATGTCCCCCATCCACTCTAATGGTTGAATACACTGTTTGGAAATTTATATGCTAGATTATGTCTCTTCTAATAACACTTGGAGACTCTTTTAATGCCAAATCATTTGGCCTTCTAGATTCCAAACATTTAATCTACCTAGACTGTTATTGGAGAAATATCACCAGTATGGTAACTTATATATCCCTAGGAATTGCCTATTGATCATAGACATACAATGGGGATAGACTTCTAATGGTCTCCCTAGATTCCAACAAATTATTTTTCTTTTAACCAACAAGAATAGTAAGCGTACCTTATGACCAATGATTTCCTCACATATTTGGCTGATGCACCTCCTAAGATCCAGCTCTAGCTCCTATAATCTGCTTCCTACACACAAGAATACAAACAACTATTGATCTACTTTCTCTCCTAATGTTACAAAAATGCAAATCACTATATCTATCATGATCTATTTAACATGAGACCAGATTTAAGCATTTACAAATCAAATACAAACACATTTAGGGGAAATGAATGATCTATTCATTAACATTTAGGAAACACATCAAACAAAATACCATGTATGTGAAATCATTTCTCTTTTCTCCTTGCTCCTAATTCCTCATCAACTTCTCAATCTGACTAGGAAATTTGATTGTGGCCATTGTGACTGGAGAAGCACCTCTATAATTGGACATCATAACTCTGCAAAATATTCTTCCCCCTCTTTATCAAGACTTTCCTTCTTTATATATATCCTTGGAAGAGGCATGGGAGAGCTTCTACATCTTCTGGAACCCACTGGAAACTTGAATTTTGTGGTTTTCTAGCCCCATGCCACAAAGATACAATTGATCCCTCGCTTACCTCTTCATAACTTTGAAAATCTGGAAGGTTGCAGGGATCATCGCTTGTTGCATTATAAACAACCAACAACTATCATCACATGTTTTCTCCTATATTCCACATGAAGACCCTAAAAAAAGTCCTAAATCCTGAGCAAGAAATGTATTTTGACTTTCATCTTCTGTCAGATTCCCTTCTGGCATGTAGGGTGGCAATTAAGACTATAACATATACTACTAGCTATTCTACTTCCCACCAAATTGCATTACTCCAAGTGAAATATTTACTATCTCCCCTTCATCATGTGTGATTCCAGCTCATTTAGAGTGGTACATGTTACCATTTGTTGGCATTAATGTGATTACCCTGACTTCAACAAGTGCAATCATCCTTCATTTAGGGTGGTGTGAGAAACTATCACCTAGAGTAGTGTGATCACCCTTCGTTTCAAAACATTGTGATCACACTAACTTGATTTGGTGTGAACTACCCTTTGATTTAAACATTTCCATTTCTCTTCATTTATATGGTATCATGTACCATCATTTGAATAGGGTGAGTTACCTTTACTTGAATAGGTGTAAGTGTCTTTATTTAATCAAGTGCTCCATTGTTGTGATCTACCATTCTTTCAAAGTGTTACAACCTTTTTCGTGGGAACAACTTTGATTTCTTTCATTCATATGAGTGTGAGTAACATTAATTTTTTTGGTAAGGGAATAACTCAACCACAAGGCTACAAGTTCCTCATCCAAAAATCTACAAACATAGTTGTTGAAAGGGTGTGAATGCCTTTAGTCTCATGTTGTGATTATCCCTTCACATTAATAGGTTAAATTTGATATTCAAGGTTATTATTTTGACCAGTCTTTATTTATATCGATTAATGGTTTTGAATGCATTGAAGTGGATGAGTAAAGGGTTGGCCCACTCTCACAAGGATAGTGATAGATTTAAAAAAAAACACATATCCCATATTGACCCCCCTAGGAGGCACCTACCAAAATTGTTTTTACCTCTAGCTCAAAGCCCCAATATCTCAATTAAAGCCATTCATTCAAGGGAATGTATTTTATCTTCCCCTTCATCCCAAGGTTCCTTGGGTTTCCCTTTTTGTCCACTAAGAAAGAACCCTAATAAGTCCCAAAACCCCCTATCATAATCCCTTCTCACATAAGATACCCTTTGAAGGGTCAATCACAAATGAAAATATTGAGTATGGGTCAATCACGAATCCCAACATCCAGCTTGTCATTTAGATTTTTATTTTTTTTCTAACTTAAAGGAAGCATGGAAATATCGACAATAGTTTTTTGTAAGGCAGTGAATGCGTTTTGACCAAGCATGGAAATATCGACAAAAGTTTGTCGTAAGGCAAGGAATTCTTTTGACCAAGCGTGGCAATATCGATGAAAGTTTGTCACACTTTTCCATGGTTTTGCATCGCACATATAGCATCTGTGTCATAAATTTTGTCTCTGTCAAACATTTTCGTCGCTATTGAAACACATTTTTGTTGCAATGTTCCACAATTTTGTGTCGCACATATGGCATCTACGTCATAGTCTGTTGGTAATTTTTTTACTTTGGCACAGTTGTTCATCCCTATTGTGATGAAGTTTCTTCGCTATTGCCATGCTTTATATGGTAAAACTGGAGGGTTAATTTCATCTGTGCTTCCATGAATAACTGGTTTGTGGATATAGCTACGAAAACATTTCCACAAAAAATAGCCTTTGCTTTCATGGAAAGTGCGATGGATATGTGTGGAAATAACAACGAAAGAATGTGGCAAATTTGGTCAGCTGTAGTAGTGGTGGAATATTCCAAGAAGTGGACACATGGACCACTCTGAGGTGTGACACATGTCAAGTTCTAACTTCAAAATTAGCCTTTAAAAATAACATAACACCCTGACACGTGGCATGCATCTTGTGTGCTCACATCACCCCAGGTGACGTCACCAAGCCACGTTACTTCGAAGCTTCCGGAATTCAGGACTCCGGGACTTTGGAGGTCCGGAAGTTTTTCCAACAATGTTTCCCCGAACGTCGAAACTTCAAACTTCTTAACCTCTTGGGACCCAAGTAGTACAACTTCCACAAATCAAACTAGTGACACATGGCCCCACTGTCGAGTGACACGTGTCAGGTTCCAATTAGTCCTAAGGGCTTGTCAAAAGTATAGAAACAAGTTATAGGTGGCAGAGCTAGGTAGGTCCATGTCACCCTAGGTGATGTCATCTTCACACGTCATACTAGGTGCTTCGAGACTTCAGGGATTTCCTATCTTTGACACTTTCTCAAAACTGTCGAACTGCTGATAGGTCCACGTCATTTGGTGACATCATCATGTCAAATCTCTTTGACACCTAGGACTTTGATGATTTCTTCACATTAACACTTTGTCAAAACTCCTGAACTGTCGATCGTCGATGGCTACCTCCCGTAGCTTTGGGACTTCAAAAATTTCTCCATCGTGCAACCTCCAAAGTATTTCCCCGAACATCAAACTGTCGAACCATAAGATAAATCCAATAATGCTCCTCCTCCTGAATGATCTAGGCTAAGAATCACTCCGAGACTTCGAATAATTTAGTTGCTAAACACCAAACAACCTTCAAATTTTTGAACTTCCAAACATTTCCTAATCTAAGGACACCTGTCCTTGGAAAATGGACGGTCTAGATTAGTTTCAAACTTCGGGAMTTCTATAGTTTTCTCTATTATTGCTTTAAGACAACCAAAGGGGCGATGTCCAAAGGACTTATGTTCTTAACCTCCATGCAACTTATCTCKATCTGACGRCTGTGGGGGATCTATCTCTTCCCAACAAATCCAATGGCCCAAATTTAACTTTGCGACCCAATACCATGTCTGTCATGGTTTATCAAACCGCTATAGCTCCTAAGGTTATGAACACAACCAAGGTGTTCCCAAACACCCTCTTGGCASTTAGTACATCAATTCCTTGTAGAATTTTGACTCCAAATTCCACATTTGTGGCCCATCCAGGTTCAGTCTGTAAACCATGGGATCTGATACCATATTGGAACATCCCCTAGCCACCTTGGTCATGGACATGCCACTAACTCAAAGCCAAACTACTCTCAAAACCACATTGTAACATACCCAAGCACCCAAGTCGAGAAATTCCACTTGAAACTATCCTGCTCTGATATACATATATATCTAATGCAATTTAAACATACATAAACATTAGTCTCATACACATATTCATGCAGAAGTCACAATAAACACATACATGCAATTGTGATAACATTCATACATGTACCTAAACACAACACTAAAACATAACATGTAAAATTCACATAGATTTGGTACTTATCTTTTTATGAGAAKACCATCAAGTATGTGCAAACCTTCCAATAACCTCCCATCCTTATACCACGCTACTCCAAGCTATCAGTAGTGGGTCAACCCTGAGCTAGGGMTAAACTCCACCCAGGGTAAAGGAAATTATAGGATAGGCTGAGACTATGGAATGTTGCATAATGAAACAGGAAAGATTCTCTCCAAGGATCCTACCTATTGACACTACTCACATAATCTCATTCCCCACATGCCTATCCCACCCCAGGAATATGCACCTTCACTATTTCACAGTCCATTGGGTGCTCCACTTCCCCTCTAGAACTTCAACAATAGGTCGGATCAAGAATTCTTAGAGATTTGTAGCTACTTCTAGACTTCCTCCAGGAGAAATCACTTCTTGAGTGACCTCTCTCACTTGGAGAGAGTTTCTCATAGGCCTGACAACCTGCTTATTCAACCACGGGCCTCACAAGCTACCTCTTCAAACCATAATAAAAAAATGGGTAAGTTAAGGGACGTATCAACCATTACAAACCTTCATGATGGAAGAGGGTTCAAAAATGGTGGAAATGGCTCTAGTTGCATGCCTTCTCAGTGCGTACATGAACTGGAAAAGAGATGGAAAGAATCGTGAGTGAAATCCTAAGAAAATATGGCCAGACTAGTAAGAATTTTTAAAGTGAGAATGGTGAGAGTGAACCCCCACAATGGTGGAAATTCCCACATAAATTTGTGTGCATCCTGGGTGACACTTGGCTCTCCAAGAGCTCATTCCTCTCCACTTGGAGCTCTGTTCCTCTCCCCAAAGGATCTTAGGATAACTAGGTTTATTTCCCAAACTTTATTAATTAAGGAAATACATTCTAATATTTCCTTGGGTTAAGCCCTCAAGATTATCCCCTTTTTCCTAGCCTCTCATCCCCCTCTCCCTTTCCCTTCCTAGTGGATATTAGTCCCCCATAACTCTTGTTCGTGGTTGGTCTACATGCATCGATGTGTTTTTATTAATAATATGCATAATTACATATACAAAAATAGGCTCTTTGGCCTTAGCATCTAGGCTCTTCGGCCTAATAAACACATAAGCCTCCCAACTTACAAATACTTGTCTCACCAGCCTATAACATCATTAAACATCATTACAATTCAATAGGGCTTAGCCTTGAGTATTACAAGTTCTATTTATCTATTTCATATAAGGTTACAAACAATTCCCAACATGGTATCAGAGCCAATCGTTTGAAACCTCTCTTATTTTTAACAAATCATGTTGAGTATGATATGTTGTTCGATTGAGTACCCGATGGTGATTTTTAGATTGTAACTTATGGAAATAGATATAATTTGTCTATATATGACAGATGTATTCGAATGTCATTCTTGTAATATTGAATGGATCATGTTGGAACATCAATCATTTATGGTTCATCACACATCATCTAGGTTCAGTTGGTTGATAGGTCAACCTACATCTAGAGAGAGTTAGTCACGTAGTCGACAAGCCTGTCAGATGAACAATGGAATAGCAGTCAAAGATGGTCGTGTGATGGATTGAAAAACCCTGCATTCTAATATGACTTGGATGGATAGTCGAATGGGTCCAGTCCCGACAAGTGGACTTGATAGTATATTTTGTGGGAAAAACTCTAACTGTCGGTCGATGTATGTGAAAAATATATTCTAGATTCTATGGGAATCGATTGGATATTGAGACTATAAAATAACATACCTTGGGTCATTACTGATATGAAATTATTTGAGATTTCATATGATAATGCATATCAAGATGTGAAATATGCATTGTGATGTTCTAGTCAGAGTGCATTGTGCTTAAGTGTTGTAACGATGTTTTTCTATGCCACCTCTCTTCCTCGAAGTTTTTTTCTCCTCTTCTATATGTAGCACTATGTTCTTTGTTTCATATTGAGTTCCACCCCATTCTCCAACATGCAAGTATCAGAKTCGATGGTTTGAAAACATCAACCTATTATCTGCAAACCTTGTTCAGTTGGATTTGTTATCTGATTCACTCTAGGTCGATGGTTTCTTGTTTGGAAMTTATTGAAACAAAACTAGTTTGTCCAGATATCAAATATGGCTTCGAAGATTGATCCTATTTTTATGAATAGATCAAAATATGCAGTATAGGCTCCATATATGGAAACTSCATTGAAAATTAAGGGACTGTGGTAGTATACCAACGTTGTGATCCCAAATCCACCAGATGCCTCAACAAAAATTTTCATTGATGGAAATAAGGATGAGGATGTAGGGGTCATCATGACCTACATTTCCTCGGAAATTCATTTCCATATCAATGGACTTGATTGTCCGCATCTGGTGTGGAAGAAGCTAAGAACCTTGTTCGAGTGAGTCAATGAAATCCATGTCATGCAGCTGGAGAAAGAGTTGATCTCTATCAATCCTCATTCCTTTGAAATAATAGAGGACTATTTATCATGTGTTAATGAACTCTAGTTGAAGTTAAGTGAATGAAAATAAACCTACAAGAAGAATGATGGAAAACGCATTGAGCTAGCCTTGATGAATTTGAGAGCACCATTTGATGTGTTTGTATCGACCTTCCACACCAACTATTATGCATGCAAGAAATATGGTAAGGAATACCCCTTTGAAGTTTTTTGTGAAATTTTGATTATTGATAAACATATGTTTCTTGAAGAAGGAAAGCTTGTTATTAAGCACCAGACCCACTTGATCAAGGTAAAGGGAAAGATGGATTCTAGTAATAGAGTGAAAATTGATGCTTCTGCATAGAAACATGCATATAAAAAAACCACGATGAAGTTATAAGAAGGAAACATGTTTCCCTTATGGAAATACTTGACATGTCAAGAAGGAATTCTTCAAGAAGCGTGACAATTTAGAGGAGAAGTTTACGAGGCATGAAGGAGACACATTGACTATTCTCTGCCCTGCTGATAATTTCACCTTCCAAGTGAGGAATTCTCAGGCTTTTATGTCTCACACATCACATAATCAATGGGTTGTTGACTCTGGGTGCACTCATTATGTGGTGAAGGATGCCACTTTATTCATGAGACTGAATAAATGTGAAGAAAGTATAATATAAGGTGTTGTTGATTTTTCTTCGGATGTTGTTGGAAAGGGTGATGTATCTTGTTGACATGATAAAATTGACAATGTCTCTCTTGTACCAAATCGCAGTGCCAATATGTTTTTTGTTTCTCAATTGACCCAGACCGGTAAGAATGTGGAATTTTGGTCATATTGGTTCTATGTTCTAGATATGGAGAAAGGAAATTCGGTTGATGTTGATGGGATTCTAGACCCAATAGAAAACTTATACAAGTTGTATGTAAGGGTTTCATACTTGGGAAGCATCATCAAGAACCTTTCAACTCTTGACAAGCATGGTAAGCATAAAACCTACTAGAACTAGTTGACAGTGATGTATTTTCTATTAACTTACCTTCAGTTGTAGGTGCAAGGTACATTTTGACTTTCATTGATGATTTCTCTCATTTCATATGGGTATTTTTCCTAAAGAATAAAAATATTGTCTTTGATAAGTTCAAATAATTTTGGTCCTTTAATGAAAGGAAATCTGGTCAACGCATTAAGTGCTTGATATCTTACAATGAAGGTGAGTATGTCAATTGACCCTTTAAAAAATACCTACCTCAATATGGTATTGACTAGTAGAGGTCAGTTACTCACACACCTCAGTAGAAAGGAGTTGTAGAATGTAGTAATTAACATTAATCAAAATGGATATACGTCTTCTCAAGATAAGGACACACCTTCTTAGTTTTGGAATGAATTTGTATATTGTGACAATTATCTTCTCAATCAGATCTCAACTCAATCCATTCCTTCCATGACTCCAATCGAATGATGGTATAGGGAAAAACCTTCTGTTAGACACCTACGTGTGTTCGGATTTGCTTCATGGGACCATATTCCCGATGGTTTTCAAAATAAATTTGATGCAAAGAGTCATGCTTGCATCATGATGGGATACTCTGAAGAGTCGAAAGATTATTGAATGTTTGATCTTGTACGATGTCAGATTGTTATCCGACGTAATGTTTTATTTGATGAGAATTATTATGGATTGAAGTTACTAAATACCTCCTCTCGATTGCTATAGGATCCTCCCCTTAATGATGTATGAGACACTAGTTCTCTTTCTCCTCTCTTCATTCCTTCGAGTGGTCCATCAAACCTTTTACCTTTTTATACTCTATCATCAATTTTTGAGTTGACTAATATGAATTCTTCCATTTTGAATTATCCACTGACTTCAAAACCTATGACTTTTGATCAACTTGATGAAGTGAAGAACAAATCACCTACTTCTTTCCTACCTTGTTGGGATGCCAAAACAATTGAAGCTGCTAATGATGATGTTGGAGATGCCTCCTATTGAAAAAAAAACATGAAGTTAGAAATAACATGCCAGTGTTTCTCTCATGACTTGTGTCCTTGAAACCTATGATCCTATTATCTACTTCGATGTCGAAGGATGATCCGAATGGGAACATACCATGAAGAATGAGCTTGAATCCTTGTTGAATAATAAAACCTGGGCCTTGGTTCCCTGAATACATTCATAGAACAATGTGAAGTGTCAATGGGTCTATAGGACCAAATTTATCTATGAAGGTATTATTGAGTAACATAAGGCACACCTCATTGCGAAGGTATTTTCTCAACAAGAAGGCATTGACTACATTGAAATGTTTTCCCCTGTTTCAAAAATGAACTTGGTTCACTTGATTATTTACCTTGCTGCTAATTTTGAATGGAATATTCATTATATGGATGTGAAAAGTTCATTTCTTCATGGAGACCGATATGAATAAATTTACATGGAAAAAGAACCTAGATTTGTGACATATTCCAATATTTTATGTCGATTCAAGAAGTCGCTTTATGGTTTCAAGTAGGCTCTCCGACCATGGTATCTTGAGATTGACAGTTCCTTTCTTCGATCGGGATTCAAGATGTTTAAATTTGATGACAGTCTGTTTGTTCTCCACTTCAAAGGTGACACCTTGATTGTTGTTTCATATTTTGATGACTTAATCATTACTGGAAATACTAATCCTCTCATATTTAGATTGAAGAAAACAAAAATTGACTCCTTTGACATGACAGATCTTGGAACTCTGCATTTATTTTTTCACTATTCAAGTATTACCACTATGTGATGTTTTTTATTTATTTATAAATCTAAATATGTAATGGATATGTTGACACATTTTAATATGGGCGATTGAAAACCTTGTGCCACTCCTTTTCAGTATGAAGTGAAGATTACTAAAACATCTCAAACACTTGTTGTCGATGCTACACTATTGATAGTTGGTCGACAATATTATTAATCTTACTCATACCTATCCTTATGTATCCTTTTCTTTTAATGTAGTTTTTTTATTCATGCAGGATCCYAAAGAAAGACACTAGAAAATAGTCAAATGCATAATTCAATACATGAAYGGTACCACTCTTTTTGACATCAAATATTATCATCTTTTAGATTCCATATTCATCTTCACCGACTCTAACTGGGATGGAGACAAAGATGGTCAAAATTCCACTTCTGGGTATGTTTTTCACAATAGGTATGGACCTTTTTTGTTATCTTTCAAGAAACAAAGGGTAGTCTCTCTATCGACCACCGAAGCCAAACATTGTGGTGTTTTTCAGGCTAGTACTTAATCCATTTGGATTCATCATTTTTTGGGAAATCTTGGCTTTCTTGTTTATGCTCTGAATATAATATTATGTGATAACCAAAGTTTCATACATGTTTCTTACAACCATGTTTCTCAAATTAAGATGAAGCATGTTGAGCTCCATGCTGACTATTTACAACAACTTGTTCATGATGATGTTTTTTCTCTTGAATATTGTCATATTAAATATCAAGTTGTTGATATATTCACCAAACCTTTAGTTGAAGCTAGATTCGTCAAGATCCTCACTTTTCTTGGGATTAAGGAAGATGTGATCATGGGGGGGGGGGGGTTCCAGTGATGTAATTTCACCACATG
>JASDQU011507465.1:0-14280 GCA_032191745.1 Picea mariana
AGATTATGGGAGGTTCCCATATCTTGGAGGATACGCATTCACCCTTGTGAGGCACACTCTAGAGTGTAGAGGGTGCAAGAGTGAAGGAGGGCGCACACTTGTGGATTTTTTCTAGAGGAGGGGCTCTCTTGAGCATGGTGCACACCATCACTTGGAGGGAGGCACTCTTGAGAGGAGGGTGCATGACCAAGGGAAAAGAAAATGAAAGGAAAGTTTCAAAGGCACAAGCAAAGGGAAAAAGAAAAGCAAGAGCCAAGGAAAGGGGTCAAGTCATTAGCTAAAGAAGAGGGGTGCATCGAGGCAAAGGACGCCTAGATTCAAGGGGATAGAAGGGACATCTTCAAGGGACTCCAAAGCATCCGAGAAGGGTTTCTATTATATCATCTTCACTTGTATATGTTTTCATTGTTGTACATGTTCTTTGAGACCTTCTATATACATCTACTCCAAACTAATTTTCCTTGTGGGAATTTTTCCAGGGTCATGTTGACCAAAAACTAATGTTTCTAATTTCATCATTTTAGAGTTGTCAAGATCCAAGGAGTGTTATGTGTTTGAGTATTATTGCATGTGATAACATTGGAATGTAAAAACACTTGCAAGGGCACCTCAAAGAACACTTAACCAATGAAAATTAAAGGCAGAAAGTTATTAAATTTTTTGTTGTCCTAAAACACAGCAAAGGACAGTTTTGGAAGATTAAATTTAGAGCTAAATTATGGTCAAAGACATATCAGATTTAACAGCCTCATAGTACCTCATATTTATTCATGGTATCAAAGCCCTTGGTGGAAAAGACTTGTTGATTTCTAGTGCATTCAGTGGACGGTTTTGTGATAGCTTGTTGGCATATTTTTGAACAGCTTGTTGGCAGAGTTAGTGGACAACTTGTGGGCGGATTTGTTGGACAGTTGTAGGACTGATTTTGGACACTTGTGGACAACCTCTTATCACACCTGTGTGGAGAGGAGTGAGGTTGATTTGGACAACCTATTTTCACACCTGAGTTTTCATGAGTGAGGTTGTAGTGTGACTGCCTCTTTTCACACATGTATTGATAGGAGTGAGGAAGTACTCTTGTGCAGTTTTAGCATCAGTGTGAGATTTAGTGGATAGCCATGTCAGTGTCCCAGATGTGGGCAAAGGATAGGCTAGATTGAGCTAAAAATTGGTCCCCTTGGAAAGCCAGGATCACTTTCATATTGGAGGATCTTGAACTATGGGATATAGTTCAAGCTCCCATGGTGATTCCTCCTGCACCTGCTCCTTCACCATTGTTGGATGCATATTTCAGGAAGAAAAATACCAAGGCAAAGAGGACTATTTGTGATGCGATGAGGCACCACATCATACCTCATATGACTGGTAAAGACTATGCATTTTAGATATGTGCATATTTGTGCAAGATTTACTAGAGTCCCAACCAAAACCGAAATATGGTTCTACGGGACAAGCTCAGGAGCATTCAGATGCTCAATTCCTATACGAACACATCATACCTAGGAAAATTTACATAGATTCAAGATGAGTTGGTTGTAGTTGGGAAGATTTTGGATACTAACTTCTTGGTGAGGAAAGCTTTGAATAGATTTTCCAAACCTTGGGGTTCATTTTTATGAGGCATTATATCTCGGGAGCTCATGCCTACTTGGGAGAAACTTTGGGATGACTTTGTACAAGAGGATTTGATATGCAGCTCAGGATCACTCTAGTTATGTAACAACACTCAGAACACACAGGGTATAACCCTCATGGGTTTCCCAATCAACCCAAGAATGATGAGGTAGGACGGGGCCAAGAAAAAATAGTCACCTTAAGCAAGCCCTTTGGAAAATGACCATCACAACCCACTACACAACCTTAGTAACATGAACGAACTCATACCCAAGTGAAGCAAAGCGCAGTGACACAAGTTGTTCAAAACCCCATAAAAGCAAAAGACTAGGTATGGAATACGAAGGCATGGAGACATCCAGCCACTCTAAACCAAATGAAACCCTCCGACTAAAACCAGCAAGGATGACAGAGAGACTTTATGGCTGCCAACACTCAGAATGACCAATAACTCTGTGACTTCAAACTTAATTGCAATGAAAACCACCAACAATTTATTCCAGAAAAATATCACCAATTAACACAGTTGCCCGACTCAAGGAAAGCACAAACCCATACATACCAAGCCACTATCTATTTCATAACCAGAGAAAATTCATGGATGGACAAAAAGATATGCCTGTAATCAAGAGCTCATTAAAACGTAAATTGGTTGAGCGGTTCTCCCTCTGCTTGAAAATCGGAGCCTAACCACATCAAACACAGTTTAACAATAGCCTGACTAGGGTGGTGGCCAGTGGAAAGAGTAAGGGTGACGTGCAATAAATGCATGTTGCCTCCACCCCCAGTCAATTAATTCCTTAGTACACGCCAACCAACTTCTCATTAACTCATTCAATTAAACCATGTATCGAAACCATCACCCACTAATTGCCAATAATGTGACCCATATCACATTTATACATTGCCAAATTATTCCATAACAGATATCATCCATGTTCCATATAACTCAACAAATCGCATAACTATCACCTCATTTCTAGGATTAACAACGACCATTTAAATTTCAATGCATGTAGCATAAGAGCATAATTTGATCTCTTCCTTTTGCATTTTTCTTAGGTTGCTTTTATTTCTTTTCAATTTCTCTTATGTGTTGTTGCTAATCATGTTTATTGTGTAGGTGACACAGAAAGGAATCCATGAACATATATCAATGATAACAATGGATAACATAGGCCATCGTAACATGGAATTGGAGACTAGATAAGGAGAAACAACACATAACATGCCTTATCCATCATTGAATTGTTGCAATTAGGGCCAACACATACTAATCCCAATCCATCGCCAATAAAAACAAGATCTCATCAATTATGTAAGCAGTGTTGAACAATGGCACAAACATCAAATAAGAGCCAAATACTATCTCCCAATCTACAAGGGGGGGGCACCTACTAGTATTATTTATATTGTTAGCTTATAATAATAGGCTTTAGCAATACTTTGCAGGCGAAAAAAAACTCGTTACGATATTAATTGTCAACAAAATGGCGACTCCACAGGGAGTTTTCAACAGATTTATAACTCAGAACTCGTGGTTCTACAGACCAAGAACAGCAGGTTGAGAAGATAGAACCAAGAAGATTATGCAACAGTGGGAAGTAAGCGGATTTAATGGAAAATGACCGGGAATTTGGGAATAACTCATGAAAAGTGTTAAGTATGAGGGGTTTTACCACTGTATGGATAATAATTCAACCGAAATATGGTCTTTACATCAAGGAGAAAAATTACGGATTTGCTCTTTAAAATCTAAAATGGGTGAATAAATGGCAAGAAGAAGCGGGAGACAATCAATTCTTTATAAGATAGCAGTGAAAGCAAATTAACTAGAAGATGTTAGGAACCAAAATCATGACAGAAGTAAAATTGCAAAATTAAAACAGCAGCAATAAAATGACAAAAACGTAAGAGCAATAGGAAAACTTAAAATAGATAGCAGAAGTCAAACTGTTGTAAGGCATAAAATAAAATAGCACAAAAAGGAAAGCAGAGCTAGGCTACTAGTATATAGAAAATCCAAACAGCGTTAGAAATTTTCACATTGGTCCCTCGCAATGTTTCAAGCAAGAACCATTAGTGTTGTAGGAAAACAATTGCTCCTGTAAATCCTTTAGAATGTAAGAGTTAGTGTCCAGGAAAAAATCAATTTTGAAAGGACCCAGAAATAACACGTGGAACTCCAAGGTAATTATCATCCCTTTAATGTATATGATTAGATCATCAAGATAGATATGGATGTTGATCAATTCATCAAGAGTTGTGTGTATAGGTTTTTTAAAAGCAGTACTTGCATCGGGTAAGCCAGAAAGTAGGCATTTATAATACATGGTACCCCAATTAGTGATAAGAGTGGTTTTGTGAACATCTGCCCCTTTTACCTTCATTTTCCTGTAACCCCAAAAATGTCAAGTAAGGGCTTCGTCTGTGAACTTACAACCTGCTACAGAATCATTTCCATATTGAGAGGAGGAAAAATATTTCTCATAATATCCTGACTTAAAGTGAAAAAATGAATGCAGTTCCTAATATGATCAGTGATCTTCAAAATGAGTATCCAATTGGAAACCCATTCAAGATAGACTAGAAAAATAATCCCATCCCTTGAGAAATTTTCCAACTCCTTTTGAAAAGTTACTTTAAATGTAGAGTTAATAGGCCCTTGTTTTTGCCTAACTGGTTTCATGCCTTCCTTGATGGGGATAGCATGTTGTATAAGACCAGGATCAAAACCACCAAGATCTTCATAGGACCAAGCAAAAACATTTTGAAATCCACCAAGTACCTTGGCAAACTTCGTTTCTTCTTTATCAAAATAGTGGGTACTTATTTTAACATTTTTTGAAGATTTGAGTGCCCCAATATCCCAGGAGATGGTTTCACCCACCTTCCTTCTTGAACCCTCTTCTCTTTGTTTCTCTATATTGCCTACATCACTTGATGAAAACGAACTCTCAAGAGGAGTCAATCCCTTAGGAATTTTGTTTTTTTCTATGGATGTCATTTCCTTGGGCTTAAGAGGTTCATCTTGAATGAAAGCAAAAATGCTCTCATCTTTAGGGAAGACCTGCCAAGATTCTACATTGTCCGGGATATGTGAACAATATAGAGATTGAAAAGAACAATCAGGCCTATGAGGTAAAGGTTTTCAATTAAGAGAAGATGCAAAGACATCAAACTGATCAGTCGTTGAATTCAACTCCCTCTTAACATGAGTGATGTTGAAGATAAAAGGTTTGAGATAAGCACCCAAACAGTTTGGGTGTATCGTTCCATCAGTTTGTCGCTAGGAGAGCATATCTTACGTATCAGGTTCACAACAAGCTTAGAATATCCAAAAAATGAAAGGTGACCACAACCAAGATTAAGGGCACTTTCAATGCCTAATAATAATGATTCAAAATCAGTATTTGTGCAAACAAACTCTAACCTGTAAGACAAATTATGAATTTTCCCTATAGGGGAAACCAAGATAATTCCAGTCCCATTACCTTCATTAGAGCATGAACCATCAAAGTTCATGTGCCACATATCATCATAAAAATCAATTATTTCCAAAGGAATATTGTCCTCCTCAACAAATATGGAACACACTTGTAAGTCCTCTTCGATGTAGTTTACACTAGATTGTGGAACACTCTCTATGTAGGGTGAAATCCTTCCCTCTCTAAGGACTATAATGTTCTTACCATTCTAAGGCACGGATAAATGCATCTCGTCGAGTGAGAGGTATCCATTTGTTAAGGCTTGCCAATATCTTCCCAAGATAATTGAGTAATTGCTCACAGGTATATCAATTACCTGAATGTTGAGGGTTGTCCTTATTTTAGGATGAGTGCATAAAAATAAGGTCACATCCTTAATCTTGCCTATGGTTGTTTATTGTAGAATATTATAGGAGAGCATGCTTCTGGTGTTTTCATTTGTACAAGACAAGCCTAGCTCTTCCATAATAATCTTCGACATCACACTTGGGCCCAAACCACCATCAATGAGGTAATAATGGGCAATCTTATCCATAATCTCTACATAAATATAAAAAGGGGGATTTTTTACAGGGTATATAAATTTATGTACACCCACTTTATTTATAGATGAATCCTCTTTGTTTACCTCTTCAGAAATATTATCTACAACGGAATATTTCCCTTCCATGAATTGTTTCAGATGCATCTGTTGTTCAGGGATAGCAACCATGTCCAAAAGGGTTGCATATGCCTTGATGTTGGCCAACTAGTTCAAGATATTGTGTTTAGAAGAGGGGAGAGGAGAATTTGATCCTTGACTGTCAGGAACCTTAGGAACCTGAACAGTAGCAGCAAGTGAGGATGATCTTGGACTAGAAGATCAATTGCGGGGAGGATCAAATTTTCCCTTGGGAGCATAGGATTTGTTCCTAGTATTGATGACCATGACATATTTTGGCTCTGCAAAATATAGGACAGTGATAGTAGCTTCTGGTCTCTTACCAAATATCTTATCTTTGGCACTCTTCTTTACTTCACATGTGGTTTCCTCGTGGTGTTCCTCACAGAATTTACACCAACTTTGAGGCAAGATAGCTTAAGGATGAAAATTATTTTCAACTAGATTTCTAAAGGGGGTGCAGAAGAGGATGAATCTCCAAGGGTGAGAGGGGAGACACTTCATTTCCGCTCATACACTATCATACAATTTTTCATGTCTTGTACTAACTATAAAAGGGCAGACATGTCTGTCTGTCTAACTGATTCTCCCTGGGGAATACCAATTCTTTCAAGTTGTTCTTCATACTCTGAACAATCATGCAAAGCAGAACCGATATTATCAATGTATTTTTCCTCAAGCCTATGATGGTAGGGGGAAGGCAATGCATTGTAGTAATGCATGAAATTGTCTTGGTTCTGAGAGCAAATGAGTTCAAGGATTTGATTGTATAACTTGGTGAAACACAAGTTGAAAGACTTGATGGTCTCACCATCCTTATAGGTGACGTTATTGTATTCCCTTAACTTCTCGCCTGGGATTTTAGATTACCCATAAGTGGATCGGAACCAATAGATTAACTCCTCCCAAGTAGACAGAATATTAGGAGGAAGCTCAAAGAAATCGGTCACAGCCTTTCCTTACAAGGAATTGATGAATAAGCACATGAAAGTATCATTATCATTGGCTCCTATGTTATGACAAGAATTAGAAAACGCCATCAGATGCTCATTTCTAGTGATAGTGTTATTACCTGAAAACCTAGGAAGATGCTCTTTAAATTTAGGAAGTGGATGAGTAGAAGGTGCTAGGTTAAGAGGAGAGTACACATGCCAGGGTGTGGTTGTGGCATCTTCTTCAAACTGAAAAATCCCATACATTTTAATGACTTTGGTGGGGTTTGTGGTATATTGAACAGGGATATGGTGGCTATATAAGCTACCAATCACTGACAAAGATGAATACTTAGAAGACGAATCACTTCCAATGCCACCAAATCCACCACTAAATGACATCTTGTGGATGATAGATGAGGGAAAGAAAGACAAACTGGATGAATCAGACAAATGATGCAGGAGCATCTCTCCACGGCAGCCAGCCACGTCAACGGTTTCAAATCGCGTGTTGAAGAGAGGCATAGCCCTCATTTTCAAATTGAATTTGAATAAATGTAATTAAATGTTTTAGTTTGTTGAGTTGTGAGGTCGTGCTTTGCACAGGCATAGAAGTAGGTAGGCCTTAAATGTTGAAGGTTGAGATCTAGATCCAGATTGTGGACTAGACAGCTCATTCAATGTAATTGAATAGGGTAGGTGAGGTTGGAGGGAAGAGCTTGAAGAGCCCCCTCATGTAAAAGATCAATTGCAATCTCATTTTGTAGTAGTTGTAATAGGAGAGTATGTGCAAGAAAGGGCGAGTGTGCATAGAGAAGGAGTCGAGACTCTGTTGAAAGTCTGAGCTCGAGAACACCCTTGTAAAACAGGCATTTTCCATTTAATACAACGACACCAATTTTTCCTGCATATTCATTGTGTTGAATGAGTGTTTGTATGTGTTCTTATTATGTTGTAGATGTATGTTGTAGGTTTGCATTTGGAGGGAGTTGTTTGATTTTCAGGCTCGAGAGGTTCTTTATGGTTTTATGCCAGGAGGGCATAATAGAGTACTGGGGTCTCTGAGTACCAGTGCATAGAATCACTTTTGAACTCTTCGGAGTCAGAAAAAGATGTGTCAGGTGGGCATAGTAGCTGAAATCATCAACTTGAGGAAGACCTTGGAGGTTTTTGAACACCTCGGGAGGCAAGGCTGTGTAGGCGAGATACAGTTGCAGACAGAAGCTCTGAGGAGTTCTGTAAATCTCTGCTAAGTGGGCATTAAGCCAGTGCAAGGAGTGCACAGAAGAAGAACTCTGTTGTGAGTTCTTAAGAAATCAGAATCATCTGAGGATTCTTGACACTCTGCCAGGAGGGCATTGAGACAGTGTGCAGGTAGGCACAGAGAGGAAGAGAACTCTGTCGAGTTATGTAATTAGAAGAAGATTCCACTGAAGGGCCTTCGCAGGGTTGTTGAACACCCTGAAACACTCAGCAAGAGGTTGCTTGAGTAGAAGGATAGCCAGGAGGGAATCACTTTCTCCATATGCAGGAGAAAGGAAGAAGGATCGAGTTCCTTATGGCCTGAGTCTTAGAGAAGCTCAGAAGGGATAGCACCTTTGTGTGCATGAAGACTCTGTAGAACCGTAGGAGTCAAAGAATCCTTTGAGGATTCGAGAAGAGAAGCTCAGGAGGGAGAGCGTTTTCATATATGCGGGTGAGACCCAAGGTGAAGAGCTCGCAGGGAAAAGAAACAAAGGTCAAAGCCTTTGATAATTGGAAATTCTTCCAAGTCCGGGAATAAAGAGCCAAAGCTCAGGAGGAGCAACAGTTGTCATCAGATCATTCGAAAATATATGGACCATGGATTCATGTCCATGAGCTCGAGGTTTAAACCCTCGTAAGCAAAGTGAAAGTCCTGAAGGAGTTGGTATCGGGATATCGGCATTTGGGAGTTCGGGAGTCTTGAGGATGAAAGTCTGGGCACTCGACATCAGAAGTCCCAAAATAGCGAAAGGGTATCTGATCCGTCCATCTGCGGGAGGACGTGTGTCGCGAGATCGCCCATATCGGGGATTCGGACATCGAGAGTCAAAGAAGGGAGTCTCTTGACTTCGCGGGTAGCGAAGTCATGAGAAGATCAGAGCCTTCCATCTGAGGGGGACAGGTGGCAGTGATCGAAGGATCGGTGAAGCGTCGAAGGGGTCTGGGATTTCGGATCTCGTGAACTCGGAAGTTCGCAAGGTGAGAGCCCAAAGGTTGGGTGCTCTAAGTCGCGAGTTGTGAAATCGCGAGGAGCAAGGATAGTCGTAGGATCCAGGTCGCGGAGAACCATTGGATCATAGCCTCATCGTGTGTATCGCGCATTCGAAGGTTCGGAGGTTGAAAGGACCTCGTCTTGACTGCAAAAGTCGTGAAGTGTTGAGAGTCGAGGCACAGAGGAAACACGTGGAAGAACCACAAGGTGTGGCCCGCATGGTTGACAAGTGGATATGCGTCGCCAGGAGGAAAGGAGTCAACACTCCGTTGACTTCTCGCGTCTCGAGGATTCACGGGATAAGAGCATGAAGGCTCGATGCTTCAACCTGCGAAGTTGCAAATAGCGAAAAGTGTCAAGGAAGGAGTCAACCCGGTGTTGACTTATCGCATCTCGGGAGATCACAACAGGAGGGCATGAGATTTCAACCCATCAACTCACGAAGGTGCGAGTTGCAAGAGGCGTTGGTATTCAAGCCCTAGCCTATGGTTACATGTGGATGGCACTAACAAGGGGAGGAGCCATACCCGTATCGGCATTTCGGGTATCGTGAACTTGGAAAGGAGGAATCGAGAGTTTTGACTTGCGAACTTGCGAGATTATGAATTGAGACAAGCGCCTTTGAAATTGGGCCTTGGTCATAGCGATGTGGTCTCTTAGGGAGAAAGGAGCTCGCGCCTAGTGCTGTTCGCACAGGGGAGTTTTCGAAAGGACCTGTGGATCGATAACTAGAGATTCCAGCAGGGATTCAAAAAGAGTCGCTTCAGCTCATAAAATAGATTGAACAATCCTTAAGACCGGGAGGTCACCCAGAGACTCTGTCGAGGCAGAGGTGGCGTCTGCACCAACAAAGTTCTCCTCAAAGCACTTTTTTGGGAAGATAACACAACGTTCCTTCTTCCTATTTTAGCAATAGGATTGATTTCTGGTTATAAGCTTCTTCTTCTTCTAGAAGCACGAGAGTCTAAGGACATGAAAGAAAGGCCAAAACTAAAGAAAAAAGAAGTTTATTGTTGATTTATAGGTTGTCTACGTCTAGCTTCCAATCATTCTTGAGCACAAATATCTCATTCAATTGTTGCCCAAGAATGTTTAAGCTCAACACGGGTATTGGCATTGTCCAAAATGGTGTTAAACAAGTTCAAAGCAATGTTGGTTTGGTCTTGGAGATCGGGCTCAATATTGGGTTGCCTTGCAACATGCACAATCATTAAGAAATAAAACATTCAAAGAATCAATATCAAAAAAATAAATGTATCGATGAAAATTGAGTATGAAAATTAACTAGAGAGATATCAAAGATCTCCCCAGTATGGTCGCCAAATAAATGTTGAGGAAAAGATATGAAATGATCTTACTCAAGCATTTTTAGCTTCTGCTTAGATAAAGAAAAATATCTGGGAATATCACCCTATGTTTATATCCATCAAAAATAAAATCCTAACTCACAAGTGTTCATTACAAGTGCTTAGGCTAGTCTTTTTTACAATTAAAAGATTGCTGGAAAATTCACTGAAATATGATTTTCTGAATAAAACAGTTGCTGAAATAAATGTAGAGACAGAAGTAAAGACACCAAGATGATAATCAAGATAGATGAGACATAAACCAATCCTTTATTTCATTCCAATTCACCAAAGAGTCATTCCTTTTACAAAATTTCATGCAGAAATTTCGGACCAAAGTCAAATTTAGACATCCTCGATGGAACATACAAAAGGACCTCTGACAGAAAATCAAAAAAACTAAACTCTAAAAGCTGGATCAACTTGCCACAAATTGATTCCCACTCGACTCTGCACAATAGCCTTTGTCAGTCGTGAAAACTAATTCACAAACAGATAAGTCTACACAGAGTATCAAAGATAGATCAACACCTCTGAAAAACAAGTGTCTGAATCATGTAATTTAGCCCTGAATCTTGTTGTCTACAATAAGACCCTGCTATCATAAAAAAGAATTAGGCTTGTGATAAATTAAGGAATGAATGAAAAATGAACTATCTCAACATAAACTCAAAGAGAAAACCTTAATATGCTTCTCCTTATATCCTCCCTTGTTCCTCCCTTTCCTTTTGCCTTTAAGCAAATTAGAATTGGTTGAAGTAGTTGAACCACCTCATTAGTTAAGTTAATTAAAAGACTCAACCAACTTTTTAGTTAGGGGGGAAAGTAATAATCATAATAAGGATTATAAATAAATAATAACTAGTAGGTGGGACCCCTTGTGACTCATTTTAACAATCATAACATACTAGTAAATTAAGCAAAACACCCCTCCTTGTGACTCTTGTCATCATATTAACATTTGAAAATTTTTCTCAAATTATTTTCAACAAAATATATTATTCATATATCCAAAGAAAACGTGTTGTCCAAAATCTCTGAAGTCAACTGTCATCAACAATAAATAACAAAAAACTCAAAAACCATATTTCCCACTCTGAGATGCAATATTTCCTTGATTGTTGTTGTCACCCTTCGATTTTCTTGAATTTACCTTTGGGTGCGTTGATCCTTTAGGCCTAATCTCGTTGATCACGTGAGAACAATCATCCCTCAAATGCATCTGGGAAGACATGGATTTATCAGATCCATTGGAGGGTGAGGAAGGGGTAGCAGTGGCTTTTCCTTTGTCAAGGGCATGGTGGGCCTCAGTTTTCAACCTTTTGCTAGAATGAGAGGACTGAATTGGTGAGTGGACAGGTGCAGCTTGGGAAATCTGGTTAATAGGTGGAGGAGCAAGTAAGGAAAAATTGGTTCCGCCACGATGTTGGGAGATTGTCGAGTGGAAAATTTCTTTCCATCTGTCGTATTCGGGAACCTCGGGTTGCAATGAGACATGAGGGGGCATGGGAATACCAAGGACTTGTGGAGCTTAGAAAGGAGGCCTTCCAAGCCTAGATTGGACCACTCTTTGCCCAATCCAATTGAAAAATCTGGCCTGAAACAACTGGATTAAATATTGTGAGTCAGCATCAAAGTGTATGGAGAATCTTGGCTTTCTTGGGCCTCTTTTCCAATTAGCTCTCCCTCGGTTGCCCCTACCATGGCTACCTCAGCTGAAAAAACTTATTCCTGCATGCATGATTGATTAGAAAATAGTATTTTTAACAACCAAACATGACAACTCTTTAAAAATATGAAATAGATTTTGGCTCAGCAACATATCAGACTCATGCAATCCAATCCATATAAATTGTTTAACTGTTGTCAATGAGCAGGGGGTGAACAAAAGATTCTAGGATATGTGAGGGTTTTGTATTGAGAGGAAAATGATAAAATGAGAGGGAAAAGAACCATGGTTACTGCTCAAAGACAACAAACAATCAATTGTAATGTAACCAAAGAATCATAAAATTGTGTTCCAATCAAGAAGTTGTGATTTCAAACTGCTTCAATATAAAATTCTCTTAACTGTAATTAAATTTTAAGAACAAGGAGTGAAAAATGGATGTGGGAAGGTGAGAGGGGTGTAATTAGCGAAAAGAGAAATAGTGGTAGGGAAAGATATCGGGTATTGTTCATAAAATTAATTAAGTCTTCCATAAAACCATTCTGTAAAAGGAAATAACACCAGCCAAATGACCACTGTGACCCAAAAAAACAATTAATGTGCACAATTCAAATAATTTTGTGCATTAACTTGCTCATAGTGTCATCAAACAAGACAGTATGCATTCCACAACAACCTATAGGGGAACTCTATTTCTTCTCACTTATCCATTAATATTTGAAACACTTCCCAAATGAATAAACATTAAACTATTTCCACTATGTTCAGCATCAAAATCAACCATTGCCCATGAATTATTTCAATCATCAAATATAAACTCAAAGGTCATGCTCGATTATGTCTTTTAATTCATTTAATAATTAAATTGCAATGAGGTTATACTGTCACAGACCCTGTGCATGTTTCTACTATGAAACATTATATTCATCAATACACATAACGGACAGCCAAAACAAACATCAATATTTTAAATGCAAAGATCTTGACTTGCCATTTAAAATCATAGACAGCCATCACCATTCAACACATACTATGTTGTGGAATACACAGACATTCGAAAAAAAACGCAAGATCATTTACATGACTGTATAGGTTCAATCACTCTGAATTTAAACATCCATAGTGTTGGGTTATTAATCCAATATAACGAGGCAGCAACAGCATGCCTGATCTCATAACACAATTCGATCAAATTGCAACAAAGCCATGTTTAAAAACCCATGACCTTCTCTAATGGCGCAATCAAATAATATCGATAACAAATACAATGGATATCCATGCCATAATTACCATGATTCTAGCATTCTCATTTGACAATTTAAAAACACACAGTCACAATAATTATTAACTCAACCTATCATGTTGTAGGAACGCCACACATACCCATGCATCACACATGAAGCATCATTGTGCATTAACCAATTGTAAACTAATGTTGGGTTAACAATTCAACCATTCTAATGTAAGAGACAGCGACTGTGCATTCAATCCACTTAACCATGTTGGGCTTATCCATTCGATTATAATAACAAATGCAATGACTAGATACCAAAACCAACACCATTGTCAACTTAATCAACAGAGACGAGCTAGAAATTGAGCACTGTCGACAATACACCAACAAATCATAACAACCAACAGTCTACCTAATGGCCATAACAATTTCCTCTATCAAAACCTAGGCTTGAGAAAATGAGGGTTTTCTCTGTGGACCAACACAGGGAGACATGGAATCGACTACCATCATCGGGTGAGAACCTTTATGACCAATGTTACACACATAGGGTATACCATAATTAACTTCGCAGACAGGGTGATAATTCTCGTGATAGGAGAGACTATGAACAAAGGAGAGAGGCTTCACTCCGGTTCTGTAACAACACTCAGAACACACAGGGTATAACCCTTGTGGGTTTCCCAATCAACCTAAGAATGTTGAGGTAGGACGGGGTTGAGAAAAAACAGTCACCTTAAGAAATCCCTTTGGAAAATGGCCATCACAACCCACTGCGCAACCTTAGTAACATGAACGAACCCATACCCAAGTGAAGCAAAGCGCAGTGACACAAGTTGTTCAAAACCCCATAACAACAAAAGACTAGGTATGGAATATGAAGGCATGGAGACAGCCAGCCACTCTAAACCAAATGAAACCCTCCGACTAAAACCAGCAAGGATGACAGAGAGCCTTTATGGTTTCCAACACTTAGAACTACCAATAACTCTATGACTTAAAACTTTATTGCAATGAAAACCACCAACGATTTATTCTAGAAAAATATCACCAATTAACACAGTTTCTTGACTCAAGGAAAGCACAAACCCATACATACC
>JASDQU011507466.1:0-13492 GCA_032191745.1 Picea mariana
AGGAGATTTTTATAATTATTCTTATATTTAATAAATCATAATTCAAAATAAATTAGTAATTTTTATTTTCTTAAAACATATTTAAAATAAATTTATAAGAGTTATTTTTTTAAATACTAATCTTTAATATAATTGGATTTGAGGTGTCTCCTCTCACAATTATGGACTTGTAAACTTGGTGGTCATATAGAACATTATACCTGTAAACCAATTACTCTAATAAAATTGATATGCTAATATTTTATTTAAATAAAAATTAATAAATTAATTAAATATAAATTTTAATAATTAAATAAATAAATCATATATAAATAAATATTCTATTTATATAAAGGAAAAATTAAATAAGAATTTTAATAATTAAATAATTAGCTTAAATATAATTTATGTTATGTTATAATTATATTTTATTTATTTATACATTTATATTTTTTTGAAAAAATTGCTTACATCAAAATTTATTTATTTTTTTCTAAATTTTCAAGATTTTTTTTGGAAGGTGACAAAACTTATTGTCATTTAATTGTTAATTGATAGTGAGTACATCATGTAGTCCATAAGGAGACAAATTATTTTCACTTAAATAATATACACATTAAAGATTATATTCCTTGTGATCATCATTTAAACTATTTCAAAGAGTCATATATTTTTTAATAACATCTAACTAGAAGACAAAGACTTTATATTGACATATGAAGACTCTCTTGGGCCAGATGTTGCTTCTAAAAGAGGCTCTATCATGCCTTCCATCCTCTAGCACTGTCATGACAACTTATGCGGCGAAAAGAAAAGTACACGATAATCAACTCATAGATAGAAGGACTATTTCTTTGCTACTGTCCAATTTCCCAAGTGGTAAGTGATAGGATAGCAATAAATCTTTTTTTAAAATATATTTTACTTTGATAAAATAACACTAGCACAACCACATAATTTATAGTCCATGAATCAATAATAGGAAATAACAATATGAAGAACAATTTATGTCAAATCTATTGTACATTTTACATTAGACAAGCCATTCAAAACAATAAAAACTTAACATCTATTTAATTTGAGCATACAAACGATAACCCTAACATAATTTTAAATGATTACAACACATTAAACCCAATAGACTATACACATTTGAAATGGTGTTGTACAAATCACAACCTAAATGATTACAACACATTAAACCCAATAGACTATACACATTTGAAATGGTGTTGTACAAATCACAACCTACATAAGCATGCACAATAAAAGTTTTCTATGCTAAAGTTTTTGATTTTTCTCTTGCCAAAGAGACATGTGAGTTTTCATTGCACGTTAATCTAACCCAGATCTAATGCCTTGAATGTAAAGTTAAATTCATTATAAAAGAGAGAAACAAATCTATTGAAAAGTCAAACTTCAATTACTAATAAGGAAAGTATAATAGTTTATAGAAGCAGTTCGCTTGTGCAACATGTACACTGAAAATTCATTCGAATATAAACCTAGAAATGCACACTGCATGTTGTGTGGTTGAGGGAATTACCCTCAGACTATTATTATGATAAACATTGACATAAATATGATCGCACTTCACCCTCATCTCTAAAATCCCGGGCCTTGAGGAACCAAACCTTGAAACAAACTTTTCCATGCAATTTCAAAATCATCTCCAATGCTCCCTGAAACTATTTTTTCTCATCGTTTATGGATATAGATTTTCTTGTTCGGTTAAAACAGGGTGCAGGAAGGTAGTTTTAAAACGTAGCCGCATAGCCACTCATCTGAATACTAGGAGCTGATTGCTAGAATCCAGTAAGATTTTAAATTTATTATCGCATAGCCACTCATCTGAATACTTGGAGCTGATTGTTAGAATCCAGTAAGATTTTAAATTGATTACTTATATAAGACACATTCCATTACTAAGTTAATCATAATCAAATGGAATTTTTGTTAAAACTGGTGAATAATCTAGTTAATATAATAATTTTTTAATATAATTAAGTAAATGTGAAAAATAAAATTCTTAAACATAAACTTTTATAAAAGTTAATAGTTAAAATCTATTGATTTTTTAATATGATTAAGTAAATGTGAAAAAATAAACAAATAAACATAAATTTTTATAAAAGATAAAAAGTTAATGATTGAAATCACAACCATTCATTCATTATAATAACTTGTTTATTGTAACTAAAAATATTGAATACACAATAAAACATTTTCTATTCTAGAATTTTTGCTTTCTCTTATTCAAAGAGAAATAGATACTCAAGAAACATGTAAACTAACTCAGCTCTACTGCCTTGAATGTAAAGTTAAATTCATTACAAAATTGAGAAACAAATCTATTGAAAAATCAAACTTCAATTATTAAAAAGATCTACTACCTTGAATGTAAAGTTAAATTCATTATAAAAAGAGAAACAAATCTATTGAAAAGTCAAACTTCAATTACTAATAAAGAAAGAATGGAGAATAGTTTATAGCAGCAGTTTTCCTGTGCAACGTGCACACTGAACATTCTAGTATAAATATATTGAATGAAGGCAGGAAACAAAATCACAAAATAATAAGATTACAGACACATAATATAAATGGAATGGAGAATAGTTTATAGTAGCAGTTTTCCTGTGCAACATGCACACTGAACATTCCAGTATAAATATATTGAATGAAGGCAGGAAACAGAATCACAAAATAAAAAAATTATAGACACATATTATATATTTCGTTGCTCTTCAACAAAGAGAACCTAGAAATGCACACGGGTTAAAGGAATTACCCCATGACTATTATTATGATAAACATTGACACAAATATGATCACACTTCACCCTCATCTTGAAAATCCCGGGACTTGAGGAACCAAACCTTGAAACGAACTTTGCCATGCAATATCACAATCATCTCGAATTCTCCCCGGGACGAATTTTTATGATCATTTCTGGATATAGATCCTCTTTCCCGGTTAAAACAGGGTGCAAGAACTTAGTGTTAAAACCTATCCGCCTAGCCACTCATCTAAATACTTGGAGTTGATTACTAGAATCCAGTAAGATTTTATTGATTACGCATTTTAGCTCCTCGTGTACTGACCTTAGCTTCCTTGGGAGAGGAGGTGAAATCTGAAACTCCTCCCAAAAGTGGTCGGTCTTTAATTAAAAGGTCGACCATGTCACGCTTCACACCAGACATATTTCACTACTAAGTTAATTACAATCACATCGAATCTTTGTTTGTTAACTATTTAAAAGGTGTCAATCACTTAGTTAACACACTGATTTTTTAATATGATTAAGTAAATGTTAAAATACAAACACATAAATATATGCTTTTATAAAAGCTAGGATGTTAACTGTTTTGGGAGGAGGAAGAATATTCTATCATATTTAATATTGTGATCCGGATTTATGAGCGGAACTAAATGAATAAGAGATTGAATACAATAACATAGAGATACAACATATATCCAGTGAACAATAACTTCTATTGAATAAATAAAATAGGCTAACACTGTAAAACTGCAAAACTAAAAACAACTTGCTCGAATGGTGGTAGCTATGTCTGAGAAGAGATGTGGCTGCTACACGCATCAGTCTGAGCATAATGATTACAATGAGGCTCTAGAGACGTTTTTAACAGTATTCATGAATGAAAAAACCCTAGACATCCAAAAACCTAACCCTAGGAGATGAAACACCAAAAGTTATGTGGGCCCCAATGGGTAAGTTGGTACTTCAACTTCTTGGGGTCGTAACTTTTGCATACGACCTCTATTTTAGGCATGTGATAGCTTGTTGGAAAGGTATTTTTGAGAACTACACATTATATCATTAAAACCTATTTTTGTTTATAGTTTGACTGTGACAAGCCAAAAAAACAATGTTTAGGGCCCCAAAACGACCCTGGAAGTACATAAATATGTACCGACACAAAAACTTCCAAAATAGGCCAGTTGGAATACGTGGACGACCACCAATATCCACCTGGATGTTGTGTAGGGCTTCAAGATAGCCCCAGAAGTGCAGAACCCACAATTACAAAGAAATTTCATCATTACAAAGAAACATGTTGAACTAAAAACTGTCAAGAGGAGCCAGTTGGAACAGGTGGGTGGCCACCAATATCCACCTAGATCAGTCCTCCCCCATTAGGAAGCAATGGTCTCCATTGTGTTGAGTTCCTCTAGCAGGTGAGAAAATTTTTGTTGAATTTGGCCCCAAGTGAGCCACTTGCCTTGGTGTAGGAGCTGTCCTACCTTGACAACCCGATAAAGATGGATCCTCTACTGGCGAGTGTCCTTGACCTGTGTGTCCACTATCTGATCAGTGGATGCCTATTCCATGCAGTCATGGTTGAGCTCTGTTGGTGTCAACTATTTTGCGTTCTTTGAGGTGTCCAATAATGGTAGAAAATATGGGTGGAGGAGGTCCACATTGAACAATGGGTGCAATCCAAGGAAGGAGGGAGTGTTGAACTCAAAATAATTTTCACCCACAACCTTGGTGATAGTGTAAGGCCCATAGCGAAGTGTACGGAGCTTTTGATGGGGCCCTGTAAGGCATTCTTTCTGCAAATGTAGCCAGACCTTGTCTTTCACTTGAAACTTGTGCAGTACCTGGTGTTGATCATGGCGCTACTTGTACTTATCATTGTCTTTCTACAAAATATCATGGACCTATTGGAGGATGTGCCGAATCCACTCAATGAATCTGATGGCTTTTTCGGCCTTAGAATGAACATGGAAAGATTTTGTTTGTGTGGTTTCAAGAGGTAGTGTAACATCAATGGGACCCAAGGGTTGGAATCCCATCCCCACTTGAAATGGGCTATGGCTGGTGGAGCTATGGAGAGCCCGGTTGTAGTTGTGCTTAACATAGGTAAGACTCTCATCCCATGTATGAAGATGCTATAGTTATACATGCACATGATGTTCACAATCATCCGATTGACGACCTCTGGTTGACCATTGATTTGAGGGTGGAATGTAGTGGATTTAGTGATCTTGGTGTCCAACAATGACTAGAGACTCGACCAAAATGTGCTGAGGAACCTATTGTCTCTATCGAAGATGATGGTCTGTGGTATCACAAAATGGACCCACACTCGTTCGAAGAAGATCTTGGCAGTATCTGCCGCTATGATACTCTTCTTGCAGGCTGTGAGAATGACCATATTTGAAAACCGATCAACCACCACAAATACACAATCATTTACTTTCTTGGTGGATGGAAGGCCAGACATGTAATCCATCGAGATGGATTCCCAAGGCCTCTCGGGAGTAGGAAGAGAGGTGTATAAACCTTGATTCTTAATGGCTTGCTTGGCAATGGCACATGCAATGAAAGATATGATATACTTGCTGACGTCCTGTCAAAGTTTTGGCCAATAAAAATGTTTCTGTAGAACGACCACACTTTTCTCTATGCCAAAATGTCCTACCATCTGACTGTAGTGATCCTCCCAAATAATATTTGAATGCTCGCTTGCAGGAACATAGAGGTGGCCCAGATGGCATAACAATCCATCCTGAATGTGAAAATCAATGACATTCGTGCCTATACCCAAGAGATGATAGGTGGTGGCGAAGTCAGGATCTCGTTGATAAATTTGGAGCCACTCAGATGCCTCATACCCATAATAATGGAGCATGAGTGGTGAGAGCAACCACGAGAGGTCAACTGAGGTAGTCAATGACACGATTTGTGCTCCTTGTCTTATACTTGATGTTGAGATGGAACTGAGTCAGGTATGTGGGCCACTTTTGATGGCGGTCGTTCTGGAACTTCCCCTGTGTCTGTATGAATTGCAGAGGCTTGTGATCAGTGTGGATGATTATCTCCTTTCCCAGAATGTAATGTTTCCATTGATGATAGGCTTGCACGATGGAATTCATTTCCTTGTCATAGGTGGGGTATTCCCGGGCGACATCTGAGAGTGTCTCAATATGGTATGCTACTGGATGACCTTGTTGAGTGAGAACTGTGTCTACAACATAGTGAGATGCAACAATCTCAATCTCGAACAGTTGTTGCAGATCAGGTAAGGAGATTACTAGAGCTGATCACAAACAACACTTCAGATCATCAAATTATCATTGTTGTGTCTTCCCCCATGTGAAATTTCCCCTGCCACTTCCCTTGGTCACTTGGTTGAGGGCCCATGCAATATGGGAGAATACCAACACAAATCGTCATAGAAGTTGTGTAATGTGCCCCAAATTTTGCGAAATATTTTTTTTTATTGTCAAATAAATATTCATGAGAACAGATTATTATTCAACTCAAAAGATATATCCTTATAAAAATTGTACTATTTTCATAAGCATATAAGTTGTTTCCTTCACTCGTAGTTTTCATCCTAATCTAGGAGGAATTAAAAACCCAAATCACACTTATTGTTATAAGCTCAAAAACAATTCCTAAACCTGTCGACATACTCGCATATCATTTATATATTCTTGACTGTAAGAATAAAGGTTCTCCCCATTAGTTTGGTAATTATAATCTAACACATGGAGGCATACTTATTCAAAACTTACCATAGTCCATGGTATAAACACACTAAGATTATGATTCATGCCTATACTGAACCTTACATGATGTAAAAAAAACCATACTACCATTATCAAACCTACTATGACCCCACTAAATAACTAAGTTACAAACCATATGCATGCGCTAAATCCTCTGTCCATCCGAACTATATTATTCACACACGATCACAGGGTTAAAGTGGCTCTTAAGTGTAATAAGGTGGATGCCAAGTCACCTTTTCACTTGGACGATGTGGCCTATCAACATTTAAGGTATAACATGTACTTTAATGAAGTAATACCTACCCAGTACCTCAGGTTCTGACAATCCAGGAAACTACCCAATGTGGGTGCTCCACTTCACCGATTTCACATGGCAGCGAGGAGGGGGCGTACTCTGTCACTCTTATCCATGGATGAAGGAGTTGAGGCACCATTAATCTCCTCATAGTCAACCATTTGGTCTCGTTTGTAAATGTTTTCCTCACTGTGCTGCTCCTTGTGACCGACTTCTCTGATGGTGCTCGACCCTGGTGTGGATGGAGGAAACAACGTGCCAACATGGTCTCATATGAAACAGGTAAGAGTGTTGCACGCTATGCATTTTGCTTGAAGAGTATTTCTAATACAATGTGTTCCTTTGTTGGGATTTAAACCAAATTTTGTAGTGTGAGGTTTCCTCTGTTCAGGATTTAAATTCGTCTATCTCATGTTCTTCTGAGTCCTTTCCATTTCAGGGCCCTTGGCCAGAGTTTCATTGTATGTTGTTCATGCATAACTGACCCCTTGAATTATTTCCTCTCTCGACTTGAAAATAAATCAGGGAGTTCATAACTCTGTGAGATAAGGACCAGAAGGGTTATGAGTATGGAAAGGTGACCCTATGTATGTGTTCGCATGCCCTTGAGTCTTTTCATACAAAATATTCCTTTCCCATAGGAAAGACCAAGCCTGAATCTACTAAATGACGAATCTGTTCGCTTGTTGAACAAAGTTATGGTATTCTCTTGTTATTTCTAGGCCTCGACCATAACCCTTGACACTCTATAATATTGGCAGTTTTTACGTAGCTGTCTTATTTCAAATTATGTCTATTTGGTACAGAAGTGTTGAAATTATTGTTGTTCCTTTTAACAAAAAAGATATCGCATTTTTTGTGGTTATTCATCGGGTATTTAACCTCTCCAATTTAGAGTTCCATCTATGTAATATTATAACTATGTCTCTCTTAAAGGTTAAATGCTATCTCTGCAGTTTCTTTCCTCGATAATTTGTTTTCTCAAAAGAATAGAGTTCTGTTTGCATCTTAGAAGTTATTCACATAACTGTGTCCCATAATATGGAACTTAAGTCGAATTCCATGTAAGCTATATTAAATGGGTCAACTCGTTATTTTCTTCAATGAACTCTGAACCCACATTCTATCATTCAAATAACCCTTTGTTGCGTGCACAAGGAAAAAAAATGGGTTTAGCAAAGGTTTGCGCGTTTTGGCATTGAACAATTTTAACGAGAAATGAACTAGATTATTCTCTGGGAAACCATGTACACAGATTGCTACCTTTGTGTCTCTGTAAATAATTCTCGGTGGTTACTTTCTTACTATAATTACTTCTCTATAATTTTTATTGCGATTAGACTCTATAATTGTTTTCTCGGTTATTAGGCTTGGTATCAATTTCAATAATTACTCCTTTTAATTTCCTCAATTTAGAATTTCATCGAGGTACTATGAGGAATAATATTGGTAGCTCTATCTCCTTTAACGAAACCTTTTCTATCTCTATAATTTAGTTTTATAATTTTCCTCAGTAAATATCCTCCGTCATTTGGCCTCTGTAATGAAATAACTACTTGCTATAACTACCTCTCTGCAAAAATATTCACTATGTTTTTCTATAATTTACATTATGTAATTCCCTTTCGTGGTTCCTCTCTGTATTTTAAAGAATTTAAGGAATGTGTACAGGACAAATGGAACTCTACTATTATCTATTCTCTTTCTTTAATTTCATAAGTGATTGTGCACATAGATATATTTTTTTAATGATTGGTCCCTTTTCTTGCGAGGGAACCCATCAGGCTGCTATGATCTCACTCCTCATCTCGAGTCACAAGACTCTTGCTTTGCGAGGGCATAAGAAGATAATTGAAAATTCGATCCAGACCCAAGATAAGTTATGCCTTCAACTTGTTTTATCATTTGATTATTTTAATTAATTGCAATTTAGTATTGATATTAACACTTTCGTCTTGTTCCTTTGTAGATTAAAACATCAATTCGACTTTGTGAAATGAGGCGTCCTGCAATCAAAAGGTACTCGGGTTCCATGGCTTCCTTCCACCAGTCCATGCACTCTCTCTCTTCTGTTACAGACAGTTTGATATAGACTCTTTAAATTATGTTTAACTAGCTACAGAGTTCCTGGGTACATAGAACCCCAATTGTATTAATATTCTTGGTCAGCGACCTATCGAATGTGTAATTATATTCTTTTTCATAAACCTCTGGGATTTACTGTAGTAGATGACTCTCCCTTCGTTGAAATATATTTATGGGATTTATTTTTACTCTTATCTGCCTATACACAGTGTGATCGTATGAGCTTCGATGTATTTCTGGTTCACTTGTTTATTTTCTGTAGTAGTTTGTAATTAAGCAATAGACAAAATCAATGAGTCTACTAATGCCAAAAGACATACCCATACTGATTACTATCTACATACATACACATTAAACACGTACTAATTTAGAAAGACAATACTAACAATATATTTAAGCAGTGGTATCCCACAAATCTATCATGGCTATGATGCACACTTATATAGATTATATATATATGCATGTATAAATAAAACATCATCCATATAACATCAACCATATAGCATTGGAAAATAAAATTCACAGTTGAGTTACATATCTGAACAATGATGTTGGGAAAACAAATGGAACAATCACGTTCCACCCAACCGTAGATACATAACAACCACGCCTTACTTGTCCTGATCACCCCCTAGCCTCACCATGACTCCATAAGGGAGAACTGAGCATCACTACTTAGCCACCGTCTCTCCCAGCAGTTCAGAAAAATGTTTTCCTAACACCATATGTGCTCATAACAACAAATAATTCCTCTTTCCCCAACATACTAAGCAACGTCCTACCTCCCACATATGTTGTATTTATCTCATGCTTAGGTGTTTCCATTCCTTTTCCCTCCTTGGGAAATTCACATCTTTACAAATCCCTAATTTTTAGGGGATTCTAGTGACATAACTCAACTTCTGACACTTGCAAAAATAAGCTCTGAGTTAACTCAAACCTGTTCCCCACTCATGGAGTCATAGTCAGCTATTTTTAACCTGGTTATTCCATTTTTCTTCCAGCATTAAATTTATTAAAAAGTTTGTCTCATACATGTGTCCATCAAAAGAGAATAGTTGGAATGTCAAACCTTTGTCCAACAATCATAAAAATAATAATTACATACTTCCTCAAATCTAAATTCGAATTTCCATAAATGAAAAATTATTTTTGAAAGATTTATTTTTTCATAATTCAAGGATATCACATCCTCTCCCCCTTAAGTATAACATTGTCCTCAGTGTTCAATCATCTCTTGGAACATAATTGGATAAGATTTCCGCATATCTTCTTCCAATTCCCAAGTAGCCTATTCAGGACTAAAGTGCTTCCATTTCTTTTTTACTTTGGTGATGGCTTTGTTCCGAAGTACTATTTCTTTCCTGTCCAAAATGCATAGAGGTTCTGCTTGGAACTTGCCTTCTGGTTCTACCTGCACCATGTTCTAATCAAATATGTGAGTAGAATTATGAATATATCCTTTTAATAATGAAACATGAAAAACATTATGAACTTTTAAATTTGTAGGAAGTGTCAGTTGATACGCCATTGGTCCGATTCGAGTTAAGATCTCAAAAGGACCACAAAATCTTTGCGCCAACTTGGAACAACTTCCGAGTTTTAGGGAGCTTCTCCTTGCTTTGACTTTGAGATATACATGCTCTCCAATTTTGAATTCCCTATGTCTCGTTTTTAGATCTGCATAGATTTTCTGTCGATATTGTGCCTCCTTCAAGTTTTTATGTACCTTGTTTACCATCCCCTCCCTTTCCTGGATCATTTCTGGTCCAATCATAATCTTGTCAACCGAATTATCCCAACTGATTGGGATGTGCATTTCCTTCCGTATAAAACTTCAAAGGGACTCATCTTCGCTGATGTTTGATACCCATTATTGTATGCGAATTCAACTAAGTGTAGATATTCTTCCCACTTATTTGGTTTTGTTCTTACATACATTCGTAACATGTCTTCGATAATTTGATTTGTTCGTTTTGTTTTCCCATCCATTTGTGGATGGTAACTTGTACTGAAATTCAAGTTAGTACCCAAACCTGCAAACAATTCTTTCCAAAAATTGGATGTAAATTTGACATCTCTATATGAAATCACCATCTTAGGAACCCCATGCAACCTAAATATTTCTTTCATAAAAATTTCAATGATATTAATCACTTTGTAAGTAGATTTCACAGGTATAAAATGTGCAGACTTACTTAGCTTATAAATTACTACCATAATTGAATCATTTTGTCTTTGAGTCTTAGGAAAACCTGTGATGAAGTCCATTGAAATAATTTCCTACTTCCATTCGGGTATAGGAAGAGGTTGTAACAGTCCTACCAGATGTTGATGCTCAACCTTTACCTATTGACAATCTATACATTTAGACAAGTATTCAGCTGTTTCATTTTTGATGTTAGGCCAATAAAACTGTTTCCTTAAGGATGATATCATTTTCTGGTATCCTCGATGACCATAATATGGATTTTTGTGTAGCTCATAAAGAATTATCATCTTCAATTCAGTAGAGTTAGGTACATATAACCTGTCCTTGAACCTTAACAACCCATTTTTATCTACACTGAGATCTGTTCTGTGCATATTTTCTTCATTTCTTTGCAATTGTTTTGTTGTTTTGATGTATTTTTCATCATTTCTGCTTGCATATTTTATCCTATCCTCAATATCATTTTCTACCTTGTTGATAATTACTTCATAAATCCCATTCATCCTTCGACTTAGTGCATCTGCAACTTTATTTTCTTTTCCCTTGATGTGTCATACTTCAAAATCGAACTCACTTAAAAAGGCCAACCATCTCGCTTGTCTTGCATTGAGACCCTGTTGACTAAACAAGTGTTTTACACCACTGTTATATGTTAGTAACATAAATTTTCTTCCCATTAAATAGTGCCACCACCTTTTCAATGCATGAATCACAACTGCTAATTCTAGATCGTGAGTTACATAGTTTCGTTCATGTTATTTCAATTTGCGTGATTCATAACAGAGGATGTGTCCATCCTGTGTTAGCACTCCTCCTAATACATTTTTACTTGTATCCACACAAACAATATAGTCTTCATCTGGATATGCTACCTTAAGGATTGGTACTGTAGTTAATAGTCCTTTTAGTTGATCAAAACTGTTTTGGCACTTTTGAGACCAATTAATTTTTATTCCCTTTTTCTGTAGTGATGTGATCGGATAGGCGATTCTGGAAAATCCTTTGATGAATCTTCGGTAATAACCGGTAATCCCCATGAATGAACTTATGTCATCTACGTCTTTAGGAATAGTCCATTCCATAATGGCTGTAATCTTTTCCGGGTCTATTGCAATACCATCTTTTGATATTACATGCCCTAAATATTGTATCTTCCTTTGGTAGAAATCACATTTATCAAACTTAGCATATAACTTATGTTCTCTTAGAGTCTATAATACTATTTTCAAATGATGTTCATGTTATTCTTCAGTTTTTGAATAGATTAATATATCATTGATAAAAATCAACACAAATTTATCCAAACACTGGCTAAATATTCTATTCATCAAACAAATAAAAGTTGCTGGTGCGTTAGTTAGTCCAAACATAATCACTACAAATTCATAATGTCTATAATGTGTTCTAAAAGCTGTTTTGTTTATGTCTTCGTCCTTTATTCTGACTTGGTGATAACCAGGTCTCAAATCCAACTTAGAGAATATTTTTGCCCCTCCAACCTAGTCAAAGAGATCGTTGATTCTAGGTAAAGGGTATTTATTTTTAATCATAATTTTATTCAGTTGACAATAATCAATACACAATCTCAAAATTCCATCTTTCTTTTTAACAAACAAAACTGGTGCTCTCCAAGGTGAAACACTTGGTTTGGATATATTCTTTATCTAACAGTTCCTGTAACTGAATTTTCAGTTCTGTTAGTTCACGAACACTCATCCTATAAGGTGCCTTTGATACTGGGGTAGATCCATGTAGTAGATCGATAGAGAAATCTATCTCTCTCCTTGGAGGTAGTTCCGATATTTCTTCTACGAATACATCTCTAAACACCTAAAGGACCGCAAAGTCTTCCAAACTCGTTTTTTTTTTTTTTTTTTTTTACTAAAAGATTAATTACTTGAATAACATATACTTTGCAACCCTTATTAAGACATTTCTTGAATTGCATTGTTGATATTTGTCTAACTGAAACTGGTTTTCTGATTCCCTACACTTTTCTGGCTATATTATTTTCATCCTTGTACACAAATGACTTTTCATAACAATTTAGTATCACTTTATGTTTTTCTAACCAATCCATTATGATAATTATGCCATAAGACCCTAAAGGTAACATGTTCATATTTAACTTTGTATTTTGACCATTTATACTGATTTCACAATCAGAAATAAATTCTTTTACCTTTGTTTTTGTCCATGTTGCTCTCTGTACTATCCAAGATTTAGCATGTTTTACTTTCTTTAACTTGTTCGATTCTACTAAAGCTAGAGTAATGTAACTCATACTAGCTCCCAGGTCAATAAATATAGAAACTTGTTGTTATGAATTTTACCTTCAACTTCCACAATGGTGGATTGATGATCTTCTTTCCTGCCAT